>PVJI01004704.1:0-105186 GCA_004026765.1 Micronycteris hirsuta | reverse complement strand
GGTTTAACGTGGGTAGTGTTCCCATGTGAAACAAAGAGCATACCGCAAAGGAGGGCCTTGTTTATGAGCAAAGCCCTCCTGCCATCTACGTACCCAGCATGCTCCTCCTGCACCCATATCCTGAATCATACTCATCCTTTATGGTGATCTCCATGGTCATTTCCACCAGGAAGTGTTGGGATCCTGGCATCAGCAAAACTATAGCACTGCGCATGTGCAACAGCCCTGTCGCCAATAAGCTCCCCGTTGCCCATAAAAGGCATATAGCCCCTAGAGCAAGAGGACCAATCAGTAAGACCCACGACTCCACCGAGCTTCTCCAGCAACGCCCCTCAGCCAACCAGTATATATACCCGCGATCCTTAAATAAAATTTGCAGCTTGATCAGAACCCTGTCTTGCTGCCATTCTTCGCGCCTCCTGTCCCTCTCACTCCTTCACTAACAGGTCTACCCCAGTTGACTGCCCTGCTGGTCGGGGCAAGGAAGCCCTCTCTGACCTAAAAGTAGTTGAGGTGCCCATCCCCTCTGAACCCCCAGTTTCTGTGCCTCACTTGGTAATAGCACTTATACACTGTATACAATAAGCTATGGGCATATCTTGACCCTCAGCTAGAAAGAAAACTCTATGCCAACAGGAACAGATCTTCAAACACTTTGCCGCCTCCACACCTAGCACATAGCCATCCCAGGAAACAAGCAGCAGGAAAAATTTACTGGGTAGATTTGTAATGGAATCGTGGAGAAATAAAAAAGGGCCAGATTGGCCTCTGGGTCTCCTGGTCTGCTTCATCCTATAGCTCCATCAGTTCCCCGTGGCTCTGAGCAACTTATCTGTTTAATCTAATTGTGCCCCTAGAACTGGTTCCAGCCCTTTGTAAAGTCAAGGGAAAAACAAAACATCCTTAGTTTCAGGAAATTGAGCGAATCCATGAGTGACTTTCTCCCTGATCGAGTTCTCCTGGGAAAATCGAGGTAGAAACATCCTGGCCATTAAGTCTCCTCTGTTCAGTAGCCTTTGCCTTTCTCCCTCCCCTTCCAAGTCTGAAGGTTTAATAATGACAGAAAGAAAAAGATCATGTTTATTCCCATCTGCAAAAATAAGTGAGAAAGAGCTTATGAAGCCACAGGCTTGTGTCTTCCCAGCCCCTGTTTTTAGTATCCATTCTATCCCTGCGAACTGCCAATAGGTGAAAAAGAAAAAAAACTGCAGCCTTCAGGAGTCAAGTCACTTATCTAAGGTTACACAGGAACTCGGGAGGATGCCATTAGAATCTTCCTCTGTAGGACTCCTGGCCAATAGACCATGAACTTGGGGGCGGTATGGTGTAGGGGGATACCCCATAACACTAGGGGAGGCTCTCCTTATGGAGAGGAACTCCGAGTAGTGGCAAATGGTCTAAGAATCCATATTTACTCTATGAACTGTCTCTATTCTGGATAAATAACATCACACACATCCACTCATTGTTAATTTTTCCAACCAAAGTAGTTGAATGTTATTTTGGTAAAGAGGTATAAATCCATTTTAAAAGACATATATCATTCTTTTTTATTTTATCAAACTATGTGTACCAAGACCTGAGACTGTGCCCTGTGTTTCACAGTCCACTTTTCCTCAATCCTTAAGCATTAGGTGTTCTGGAACGGACACGGGGTTTAGCCACTCCTAGTTTTGCTCTCCACGGTGGGGTAGAAGTGAGTTCCAAGGGCACAGGGGGGTAGCAAGGAAGGGGAGCTGCCATCCCTCCCCTACTCTGCCGGTTCATGTACCAGGAAAACCACAGACTTGAGTCCTTTCCATCTTCTGGCGGTTTGGGTGCCTTGGCTAAGGGCCTGTTCTCCAAGCTTCTTACCTGGTTCCACCAGGTTTCTTTGAACACCTAGGGAGCTGAAAGAATGTATCACACTTGATATTTGAAAGCTTCCGGCAGAAATTTCTGACTTTTGTTCCAAGGGTGAAGGGGTAAGGATGGACTGAGCCCAGCTCCTGAAAAATATTCCCAGATTTCCCCCAAGAACAACAGGGACCCTCCCCAATCCAGACCCTCTGGGGCCCCAGGACACACAGCAAGGCAACAGGGTGAGGCAGTGAGAAGAGGGGTTTGGTGACAGAACCCTCATTGTGCTCAAGTGAATGAATCCCTTAACCTCTCTGAACCCCAGTTTCCTTATGTTTGAAATGGGGATAATAATATACTTACTTTAATGGGCTTTGGTAAGGATTAAAGAAAAGCATTTCAAGTGCCTGGCCTATATAGCTGCCTCTGAACTGGTGTTTGTTCCCTGTGTCTGCTTTCATAGAACGCACTCTGGGTGCGAGCAGGTGTCCCGGGTCCACTCAGACACGTTTCTGCTGGTGGGAGGAAGGCTTCCAGAGCGGGGTAGGGAAATAGAGGCAACTGCAGAGTAGAAGTGAGGATGACAGATGTGCCCACGTACATGTGTGTACATATGTGTACAGAGGAGGGTAGGCCTGCATGATGCAAATTAATGGCCCCAAGAGAGTTTCTGCCTAATCTAATATCTCAGATTCTACCATATTTTTTTAGTTCTTCTGATTTAAACAATCTTTTCAAATGAAAATATTCCTAGAAGTGCAAACAAATCAAGTCCCTTAGCTTTAGTGTGAAAGTTTTCATTGTTAATTGTTTCATCACCCTAAGAGTGATGAAAGCGGAGGGGACAGAGGGACATCAGGGTTGGGGTCAGGGAAGAAAAGGTCCAAGGTGAGGCGGGGTGGGGTACAGAAGACAGGCTGGGGAGGCACTCAGGTGTGGGGGTGGGAATCTGGGATCTCTTTTCCTCAGCGGCCAGGAAGGGTTTCAAGGGGAGAAGACCCACCCCTAGAATCAAAAAACTGAGCGTCAACACATGGATTTAAGCTGTGTGTAAACTGAATTGCTCTCTAAACTTCTAGCACTTCTCTGGGGCAGGGAGCCACAGGATGGCCACAGAGCACACATCTGCTCCCTGGGAGTCAGAGCCACTCTCGGGACAGAGAGGCTGCTTGGGTAGACCCTGATGAGCTCAGAGGGCAGTTGGTCAGGCTGCCTCCACACCAGCTGCCCAGCCCTTCGGATCATGGCGTTCATTCCTACCTCAGGGCCTTCACGCAGGCTCTTGTATCCTGTGCCCACTTGATCCTTCCAGGTCTTCCCTGGGCTTTTTTAGGTCTCAGCTCAAATGTCACCTCCTCAGAGAAAACTTCCTGATTTGTCCCCATCTGAAACATGCTCCCTCTCCCATCTAAGTGCCTTCTTCCTCTCCTTCAGGGCTCTGATATAATTTGTAAGTAGGGATTCATTTGCTTTGGGGAAATTTTCTCCTGGGATATTCACCAAGGCCCAGTGAAGAACAGGTCCAGGGGAGGTGTCAGGGAGTGAACCTGCTGACTGGCTTTCTGGACAGAGCTGAGGAGGCACAGAACCCAAGACGGGGTCTCTGAACAGAGCCCCAGCAAGGAGCCAGGAGTGCTGGGCCATGGGCTGCACCCAGGAACCCCCACAGCATAGGTTGTCCATGGAGCTGCATGAGCCTTTCAGAACATAGACATAATCCTAGAAAATGAAAGGAACCCCAAAGTAACTGTGATCCATTAAGGATTTACTTTCCAAAAAAATGAAGTCTCAAAATAGAAATTCATGTGAATTACATAAAACTAAAGGTGCATTTTTTGCACACCTGAATTGAGAATATGAAATTCATGCCCGTCTTGTTTCCTTAACTCAGCTATGTACTTGACCACACGTTCCATAAGGACAGGGAAGTCTCTCCCTTCCTAACCACTGTATTTCCAGGGCAAGCACTGTGCCTGCCACATAGTATGCACCTGATAAATGTTTTCGGGGTGGGGGTGGTGGCTGTGTGGAATAGATGGGCAGCAATGGGCTCCCGCCCCCACAAGCCCCACCGCCTTAGAGCAGATCTTCTTGTCCATTGGAACATGGGTCAGGCATGTCTAAACCCCTCTCTGGACCAGTTTTCTGGGAAGTTGCCACAGGGACTTGCCCCAGCAATGGTGCCTGAGGCCTCTGAGAAGCAGGTGACAGCTTGGGTAAGCTAGTTTTTTTGTTCCCAGGATCAAGGCAAGCTGAGCAGATGCTTTGCAGTTATTATGGCCAGGCTGGGCCTGACAGAACAGGGGACTGAGGCCAAGGCAGGGAATGTGTCAGGAGACATTCCAGAGGCAGTGGGGTGGTGGGGAGGGTCAGAAAGAGAGCACTTCAGGGCTCCTGGAAGCAGGTAGAACTTCAGTCCACGCGTCAGGCTGTGTTGTCCGTCAAGGTGAGAACTCCTGCCAAGTGCAGGGAAATGACAAAAGGAGGTTAGGTTGGCCCCAGTGCCACCTTGGAAATGAGCAAAGTGGTCATAAAAGCAGCCAGGACATGTAAAAGTCTGGGTGGTGAAATAAAGTGTGCATGGTTTACCATCCCTGAGACTTGAGGCGGCTGTCTTCAGCTCTCTGAGCCTCCATTTCCTCAAGGCCAAAATGCCACCTTTCTCTCCTCTGCCTTGTGATCCTGGGGATAAGCTTGCGACCACCTTTCTGTTTCACCAGGTAGCTCTGTATTAGGTTTAACCAATAGGGGGCGCTAGAGGAAGGCTGCAGAGCTGGAGGAGGAAGACAAGGCTTGGACCTCCTGACCTGCTGTTGGTACTGCCAGTTCCGTCGGTTCCTGTAAGCATCTTTCAAGCAACTCTTCAACCCGTCTGTTCTAATTACGACTTTACAGAACCAGCCTCCTCGTGGCGCTGCTTCTCAGGACCAGCCCAATGAGCACCCTCTCCTCCTCTCCCACCCCAGAGGGCTGAGTGTCAGTCCCAGGGGCCTCTCCTCCAAACTCCTAAGTTTTCATAATTCTCTCTTCCCTCATTCCCCTAGATGCTTCCAGCAATGATTATTACCTCCACAATAACTGAGCTTTTTTCCCTTGCCTTTGCAGTTACCTAATTAACAACTTTATAACCTGGTTAACACTTTTTATATGAATTTCTCTTTGTGAAAATAATGGGATTTGGTTCTATTCCCAATAGTCCCCTGGCTAATGCTTTAGGCTAATGGAACTGCTTCTTACTGTTTTCCAAGGATGGTATTAGATGGTACTCACAGCATCGAACGTGCCCGCAGCGCAAGCAGCCTTCCGTCGTGCTGACCTGTTCTTGCCCTTGGAACACTCGTAGGGTCCTATGGTGCCAACTCACTTTCAGATATCTTAAATTTATTTCTTGAACTGTTTAAGAGCACAGATTTGGAGATGAATGGAGATGTATTTGAATCTCTGCTCTGCTACTTACTAGTTCTATAACCTTGGACAACTTCCTTCATCTCTTGAAGCTTCGTCTATGAAGTGGCAATGATAATGATAGCACTTACAGGGTTGCTGTAAGGATTACACACGATAACGTGTGCAGACAGTATCTGGCATATAGCAGCACTCAGAAAATTATAGCTGTTAACTCCTTTATTTGTTTATTATTCCATGGATACATTAGTCAAATCTTATCAACAAAATTATCACTTATTTGAGAATAAGGTCAGTGACTTACTTTCCTATAATCCCAGAATCAACCTTAAGCCTGAATAATACCTATTACAATGCAAAGCACATATTTCAAGCTTAACAAGTAGCATTATAGTCATTTAAAGTTGGAAAAAGCCCAAAGCTCATCTTAGAGTTGCAAAGGGATTTTAGAGGTGATTTATATAACTCCAGTAGCTATTGTACCATCCTTACAATGTACCCACCAAATGTATGTACAGCCTCCTAATGGAAAAATGTTCTTCTTTTTCCCTTAGGAGCTGAATAGCTACCTCCCTGTAATGCTTGCCCATTGACAGAAGCTTTATCTTCTGGGATCACACAGACAAATCTATTCCTTTTCTCATGATCCAGTATCTCAAGGTGATAGCCCCTAAATCTTCTCTTCTCCCAGTTAATGTTCTTAGAAGTTCACTCACCTATTGCATCAATAACATGATTTTGACATGCCTCTCCTTCCTAAACACAGTTCACAGATGAGTGTCTGTTAAAACCCTGGCACACCCAAAGGCTTCCCAGAGCAGAGAGGGCAGGATCATTACCTCCAGTGGTCAAAATGCTCTGCTCTTTTTGATGTGGGCTAAAATCACACTGGTGTAACCACTTTATTTGGGAGCTATGTCCCACTCCTTCTGCACTTCCAGTTGATTAAAAATTCTATGTCAATCCATGTTCTTACTTGTGAGTAATAGAAAATATCTCTAGCTGAATTATGCAAATAAAAAATAGTAAACACACACTGTAATTCTTGGAAGACAGTAGTGGTTGTTTTTATTCTCAAGTTGTTCAATATAAATAGAGCAACTAAGATAACAAAATTAGAGCCATAAACAACATCTACAACAAAACTAAGTGATTAAGTCTCCCCAAGCATCTCCTAAGTGGGTGGAAACAGCCCACTGGTAACTACAAGAACTTCATGGTGTCTACATTGGTGCAGAAGGAAGCACAGGGAAGCAACTGGGTTTCTGACGTGTACAAAGGCAGAAAAACTCCAAGGTCAACAGTATGAACGAACTGGAAAGCACTGTGGGTCAGTCTGAGAAGAGCAATCACAACTGGGAAGGCTTTGAAAGATCCACTACGGAATGAATGCAATGGGACCATAATACAACAGAGCTGATGGTGATGGAGCCGCATGGGCCTATAAACTCACGAAATTTAACAAATCAAAGACCTTTTCCAAACCAAGATCCACACTGAGAAGAAACAGAAGTAGATACCAACTGAACAGGTAGGAACAAAAAAGCAAAGGGAGAGGAAGGTCCCAACGAAAGTGGAGGAGGGAAGCAGAGGAAGCCGATCTCAGAAAGTAAGAAGCCTTGTTTTCAATCACTTTGGGAAAACAACATAAGAGGGAGTTCTACACCAAGAAGCTGAAAAAGCTATTCCAGCACATATTTCCACGCTAAAAACAAGAAAAATGCATTGCATTAAAAAGTGAGCAGTAGAAAAGAACCAGTTAAATCCCATAGGAAACATAGTTGGAGGAAATAAAAGAATAAGGGGTATTATAAGAATATATGTTAATATATAAAAGTCAGAGAATAAATATCGCCACAAACAATGAAACACACCAGAAACAAATGCGTGAAAGAGAGCAAAATCATAATCTTATGTTAAGAACAAGCAAAAATGGCCCTGGCTGGTGTGGCTCAGTGGATTGAGCACCAGCCTACGAACTGAAAGGTCACTGGTTCGATTCCCAGTCAGGGCATATGCCTGGGTTGCGGGCCGGGTCTCCAGCTGGGGGCATGGGAGAGGCAAACAGACACTGATGTTTCTCTCCTTCTCTTTTACCTCCTTTTCCCTTTCTCTAAAAATAAATAAATAAAATCTTAAAAAAAGAACAAGCCAAAATATATTATAAAAATTATTTTAAAACCACATAAATTAAAATTAGAAAAATTTATAATGAGGTAATTGTAAAATAGGAATATTTGAAAAGAGAAATGACAAGACTCAGGATATAATTAGAAAAAAATTATTTTAAAAATGAAGACTACAGCCCTGAGTGGTTGGCATCACCCACAAAGCAAAAGATCATTGGTCCAATTCCCAGTCAGGGCAAATGCCTAGGTTGCAGATTTGGCCTCTGATCAGGGCACATGTGAGAGGCAGTCCATTGATGTTCCTCTCTCTCATTGATGTTTCTCCACCTGTTTTTTTCCCTTCCTCCTTCTGTCTCTAAAATATAAAATACATATTTTTTAAATGAAGACTACAATAGAGAAACACAAGAAAGAATATAACCATGCCTTCAAAGAAATAGAAAGTGAACATAAAAACATGTTTTTTAACATTTAAAAGGAGATAAACATGATTTAAAGAAAAATGATAGTTATAAAAGATAGGCAAAGAAAATTCAATATATGTATAATAAGAGATTTTCAAAAAAAACACATGAAAACAAAAAGTTCAAATACTAAGCTGTATAATTTAAGAAAGCATTCTTGAGATAAAAGAATTTGTGACTACAAAGTGAAAGAACATACCACAGTTCTAGGGAAAAAGTAACCCATGTAGCCAATATCAAGATATATTCTAGTAAAATTATTGGGCTTTATGAAAAAAATAATGTTAGGTGTCCTAGCCAAATACAAAAACAAAAATTCTAGTTACTGGAAAGGGAAATATAACCACACTGTCATCAGACTTTCTGATAGCAACACTTTATGCCAGACAACAATAGAGCGGCATATTTAATATATTCAAAAAATGTGAGTCAACTGACCTCCATGTAAATTTATCTCCATATAAAAAGACCATAGACAAATTGTTATGAAGTGACAACTCAGAGAATATTGCTCCACGGCATCCCTGAGGGGCCATATAAAGAAAAAGCTGTCCAAAAAGACTGGAAGGGCATGATGGGATAACAAGGGGAAAATGTACTCTTCCACCTTAAATAACCAAATGCAAAATAAAATGTGTGAAACTATGGTTTTCAGACATTGGACAATAGACAGCATAGGACAGCGATCACTAAGAGATTGGAAGCAATAAAGTGAGCTTTCTGCATGAACTGAAGAGAGAGCTGAGAGTTCAGGCAGGCCGAAGTGGCTAACATTAGGAGGGTGGAGTACCAAAGAGGTGAAATTCCAAAGAGAGAGGACTGCAGAGATCTGCTGAGGGTTCTCTTTCAGTCTTCAGTAAGGGCACGCATGCACATAAACTAAATGTTACTGAATTGTACACTTTAAATGGTTGAAATGGTGCCTCTTATGTTCCGTGAATTTTGCTATCAAAAAAAGCAAGGCCCAACAGACCCTGTCTGCAATAATTACTCTCTAAATATAAAAACACACATAAGTTAGAGGTAGAATCATAGAAGAAGATATAACGTGCTAACAGTAATCAAAAGGAAGCTGGAATGCTGTATTAATATCAGAGAAAATCAATTTCAAAGCAAGTTATATTATCAGGGATAAAGAAAGTCATTCATTAATGATAAAGGGTCCAATACATCAAGATGACATAATTCTAAGTGTTTAATGCACCTAATAATAGAGCTTTAAAGTACAGAGCAAAACATGATAGAGTTGAAAGAATAAATAGGCATATCCACAGTTATAGATGGATACTTCAACACCCCTCTCTCTCAACAATTGATAGAACAAGTAGGCAGAAAATCAATAAATATTTATACAGATGACTTCACTTAATTGAATACCACTCAACAACAGAATACACTTTTTTCAAGCACACAAGAAGAATTTACCAAGATAAATCATATTCTGATCCATTAAAAAGTCTCAATAAATTAAAAAGTTTTCAGATCCTACTACATCATCTCACCTTTAACTGGAACATAATCAACAAAAGAAAAAAGCAAGCGAAATATAACCAGAGACATTGAAATTAAGAATAGTCTAACAATAGCCAGAGGGGAGGGAGGAGGGGACTGTGGAGAGAAGGATTTTCAGGAACTGCTATAAAGGACAGACACATGGACAGAACCAAGGAGGAGGGTGGAAGCAAGGGAGGGAGGTGGGCTTGGATGGGGTGGGGGGGGGAGGGGAGAGGATGCAGACAACTGTAATTGAACAACAATAAAGTAATTTTAAAAATAAAAAAAAAAGAAAAAAGTTTTCAGATCAAACAAGATACATTCTCTGATCACAACCAACTAGGAATTTAATTAAATTAGGAATCTTAAAAAGTTTTCTGGAAATTTTCCAAATATTTAGAAGCAAAACAACAACAAAATTTTAAACCCATAGGCAAGGATTACAATTCAAACTAGAAAGTATTTTAAACTGAATGAAAATGAAAACATAGAATATCAAAATTTATGGGATACAGACAAAATGATGGTTGGAAGGAAATTATAGCACTAAATGCCTGTATCAGAAAACAAGGTTATAAATCAATGATTTCTAACTTAAAAAACTAGAAAAGAAATAGCAAGTTAAACCTAAAGTAAGAAAAAGCAGGAAATAGTAGAAATCAGAGTAGAATTCAATGAAATAGATAATAGAAAAGTGACAGAGAAAAATAATGAAATCAAAGTTGGTTCAAAAATTAATAAAATTGATAAACCTCTAGCCAGGTTGACTAAGAAAAAAGATAGAAGACACAAAATGCTAATATGAGGAATGAAAGAAATGGCATACTAAAGATTCCACACATATTAAAAAGACAATAAAAGAATATTATTAACAACTCGATTCCAATAAACAAGCTAGATGCAATGAACAAATTCCTTGAAAAATGCAAATTACCATAGCCCTATATCTATTAAAGAAATCAAATTTGTAGCTTAAAATCCTCCCACAAAGAAAACTCCAGGCTTGGGTGGCTTAAATGACAAATTCTATAAAACATTTAATGAGGAATTAATACTACTTCTCCACGAAGTCACACAGAGTATTAAAGAGGAAGTAAACCTTTCCAATTTACTGATATCAAGCACTGATACCAAAACCAAACAAAAATCACAAGAAAACTACAAACCAATAATCCTTATGAACATAAATGCAAATATTCTTAACAAAATTTTAGCAAATTGAAGTCATATGTGTAAAAAGGACACTATAGCATAACCAATGGGGTTTATCTCAGGAATGTGAGATTGATTTAAAATCAGTCAATTTAAAATGACATACTAAAAGGCCAAAAAGGAAAAACTATCTCATTAAACAACATGATTGTCTAGGTAGAACTTCCTGATGAAGCTACCAAAAACTAAGACAAATAAATGAATTAGCAAGTCTTCATGATACATGATCAATACACAAAATGGATTGTGTTTTTATACAATAGGAACTGAAACAGAATTTCAGAAACAATAATATTTATAATAATGACAAAAACATGAAATATTTAGGGATAAATATGATAAAAGATATATGACTGTACACTATAAAACTATGAAACTTTACTAAAAGAGATGAAAGAAGATGTAAATAAGTGGAGAGATAAAGCATGTTCACAGTTTCATAGACAATATTTCTAAGATTGAGAAATTGAGGGTCACTTCTTTGAATATATGTGTATATGTATACATAAACTTACATGTATATGTATATGTACATGTATATGTATATGTATACCTTAACCTAAGGACCAAATCTTACTTAGTGGGGAAACACTTGAGTTCTTCCCAATAGACACAAAATAAGGAGGCCCTTTATTTCCACAGCTATTTAACTTTGGAGCCATTAGCCAGTCCAATTAGATAGGACAAAGCAATAGAGAAATAAAGAAGTGGAAAAAGGTCTCTATTTGCAAGTTATTTCTAAGGGAACCCCCCCCAAATCAATAGGAAAAGTACTACAAACAATTTTTAAAAATAGTAAAATAATAGGTTGCAAAATAATCACACAGGTTTTCAGTCAAGATGTTGAAGTAGGTAAACACAGTACTTGCATCCTTTCATGACTATAACAAAATGACAATTAAACTACAGAAAACCATCAAAAATGACAATTAAACTTTCAGAAAACCAAAATGACAATTAAACTACTGAAATCTAGCTGAACAAAAGTCCTACAACTAAGGATATACAGAAGTAGCCACAGCAAGACTGGTAGGAAGGGTGGTACCACACCCACATGCGGTGGTTAAAAATTGGAAGGGATATCTCAGTTTTGAAGGATCCCTCTGAGGAGTGAGGAGTTCTAACCCCACGCAGGGATCCCCAGTCCAGTATTCCTGTGCTGAGAAGAGCCATTTCCATAACTCCTGGCTGTAAAAACCAACAGAGATTGCAGCCGAGAGGGAGGGATGCTGGAATCAGGGATCATTTCTCTTAAAGGGCCCAAGGAGTGCTTACTTGGACTCACTCCTTCTGAGCTAGGGCCACAGCTCTAAAGGCACTAGGAATGTAGGGAGGAACTAAGTTGTCTGGCTTCAGGGACAGGGGTTGGAGGAGAAGCTTTCTTCTAAACAGAAGTGCTGGCAGAAGCCATTGCTCCTTTCCTGAGTCCTCCCCCTGCATGATGCACAGGTGTGCACCATATCTGAGTCTCTGTCCTGCTGATTCTCTGAGACCCTGCCGTATCCAAGCTGAAGTCCTACCTGAGATGTATTCAGTGGGGTTTCTTTACAAATGGTCTGTCTTGGCTCATGCCATGAACTTTCCTGAAATTTCTTAGAAGTTCACAACCCCCAAATAAGCAGCTTCTAGCCTTACCACGGCCCATAAAGCTTGCTAATCAGCTCCACATCTGGCAGTAGTGGCAGGTGACCTTGGTTCACAGCTTGGCCTCTTCCAAGAACCTCCATGTCCAGCACCAGTAACAGTCATCTGAAGATTGCTTTGTACCTCATGCCAGGTGGCCTCCATCAGGAAACAGGCAGCAGCTGACCTTGGCCTGCACCTCCAGGGAAGCCCCAGAGCCAGCACACCTGGTGGACAGCTTCGGACCATGCTGGAGTACCACCCAACCACCTCCACAAGTGACATACTCAAGCAGTAGACATGGCAGGCAACAGAGTTCCACTGAAGCAAGTCTTACTCTACGGGGTGGGCCCCGCACAGAAGCTCTTCTAAGCTGCAGTCATGCAGTTTTCCAGCCAGTTGGCCTGGGGGTCAACTCCTCTCATAGTTGTGCCAACAGCAATCAAGGCTCAACTACAACAGGAGGATGCACACAGTCCACAAGGAGCACCGCACGCAGGTGACCAGGGAGGTTGTGCTACTGAAAGAAAAGCCAGCCCCTCGACAGTGCTGCTATGCTGCGCTGGTGTAGGCCAGGACTCACCAAGCCCCCTGGCCATCACTGTCAGGGGCTCCAACTTCCTGTTTGCTGCACGCCCGGGACAAGTGAGAAGCAGAGGGACTCTACCTACATGGCAGGTCAGGACCAGGTGTGTGGACTTCAGCTCTTGCCTTTTCTCAAGAACTATGAAGATCTCTATCCCATTTTGAAGCTGCCATGCCCCAGAAGCCTGTTGCCCAGGGCCCCAGGGGTTGGGGGTGTCTGGAGAGGCAGCTTGTGCCTTATTGGCTCTTAGTGGGTGCTGACCTTGCCTGCATGTGCATTGGTGCAACCCTGAGGGCGGAGCCGTCAGCTCAGCATCTGCTTTGGTAGACTCTGCTGTGCTCTGGTACCTGAGCATCTGCTGGTCACCTCAGACACCTTGGGGGACTGTGGTCCATGCTCTTTCTCCAGAGTTTGAATTTCAGACAGGGTGTGGTGAGAAGGCAGGATGCAGGGCTAGTAACTGATCTGTCTTTTCCTTGAAGTAAATAATGAGTACTTTGTTAACAAAACATTTCTTTGGGGGGAAATGCAAAATATAAAAATAAAATAGCTATAAGGAAAAATGTCTATATAAAGATACTATAAAACACCTCTGGAAGACACAAAAATTAACTTAAAGTGTGTGAAATTTGACTAAGGAAAACTCTACATGAAAAACAACTCTCTTCAACAAATGTATTGTAAGTAAAAGTAAAAATGGTGAAGTAAACTATATATTAAAAGAGACCTACGAAATCCATTATCATATATACTTATTTGGATTTCAATTCAAGCAATCATTTCTAAAATAAGAGGAAATGTAAACACTTAGCAGATATTAGATGACACTGAGAAATCGATGTTAATTTGCTTAGTTTTGATGATAATATTGTGGGTCTTTTTAAGGAGGCTTTATCTTTCAGAAATACATACTGAGATACAGTTGGAATGACCCACGGTCTGAGACTTGCTTCCAAGCAATCCGGGGGACTGTGGGAAGTGAGGGAACGAATGGAGACTGGCCACATGCTCGCGATTGTTGAAACCGGGTGGTAGGGCGTTCGGGTTGATTTTACTTTTCTTACTACTTTGGTATATACTTGAAAGTGTCCATGAGAAAAATGTTTTAAAAGGAAGAAAAGTGGGGCATACTATGTAACATATGGGCCCACTGGGCGGGCTGGAGAGCTGTGTCTCACCGTAGCACTGGCCCACGAGACAGCTGTCGTCACCGGGCACAGCGCTGCAGTCTCTGAGACTTGATAAAAGTCTCAAGAGAAGTATCATATGGACACTTGATACCAGGCACTGTCCTCTCAGCTTCAGCAATGTAGCTGGGCTGCAGCTGCCCCTCCTGCCAGGGAGAAGGCATCCCAGTTCTGCGTCTCCGCACTGCAGGCCTGTCCAGCTGCAGGGCAGGGGTTTGGCTGGCAGGGCCGGACTCATGGCACACCCAGCAGGACAGAAGCCCCGTGTTGGTGTTTCTCCTCCATCTCCACTGTTAGAGCTTGAAGCCAGTACATGCTATGCAGTATCCCTTATAACTGTGGCTCAGCCTTAAATCTACAGGTAAATGCACATTTAGTACTCACCACTACTCCTTGTACTGATTTATTTCCAGTCATTTGTTTGTCTGGAACTCACTCCCTACTGGATTCTCAGGCAGGGCTTAAGTGAATTGTATTCCCTGAGTTCTTACAAATTCATAGCAGTTTGTCATCTTTATACTAGAAGGTCAGTTTTTCAAGAAATAGAAGTCTTAGCTGACATATCTTCCCAACAATATCCTAAATATGTTTGTCTACTGTCTTCTGGCGTAGAATGCTTCTGACACAATTTTGGGTTTTCCTTCGAGAAGGGCTACCCAGCAGCACTTGCTGCCAGGGCGCTGAGGCTCTGTGACCGGTGCTGTCCCGTGTGGCTGCCCACCACTCGTGGGATGAGCACTCCGAATATGAGAGAAATTAAATTTTTAATTTTCCTTAGTTTTAATTTAAATGGCTACATGTATCTAGTGACTGCCATATTGGACAGTGCAACCTTAGATTGACTTGATCTCTTTTCCTGGATACCCGCCAGACTTTTTCTCTATAATCTATTTCACTGTCAGTCTCAATGGGCTTTCTGAGTCAATTTTACTAGGCATGTATTGCCAGCTTTCAATAGTTTGTTTCAGGAAACTTCTCTTGAATAATAGATTTTAATATTGATTCTGCCCCATTGCTTTAGTTTCTTCTGCAGACATCACTCTCATACATACATCAGATCTTCTCTGTGCATTTTTGTATCAGTTGCTGTGTCTCAAATTTTTTTTTTATTTTTCTTCATTTCTTCTTTAAGTTTAAAGATTACCAGGGCCATATTCAAAAAGATTCAGGAGTCAATTCAAATTACATCCCACTAGCCAAAAATGGGACAATTTGAGCATGAACTTACCTGTCATCAAAACTGATATGGTGGTGAATCCTTCCCAGATTGAAGGGGGTCCGTGTGCTGGGCAGCCCAGAAGAAAGACAAGCAGCGCCGGAATTCTAAGCATGTCTCCTGTCAGCTGCTGTTAAGCTGTCAGTCACCAGCACAGTCGGTGTGGAAGCTGGGCAGGAAACAGGCCCAGCGCTCCGTCCCGTAGTGGCCGGGAGGGTTTATGTGAGCCAGATAGACTGGCAAGGACATATCTTTACTCGGGCAGTCATTTTCAAAGAGAACAAAGGTCTTTAAGTGCAGGGACTGCTTCTTATCCAACTTTTCATCCTTGTTTTATACAAAATATGGTATCTAGTAGCTGCTACATAAATACTTATTAAATTGAACTCAACTGTAAGGGCAGAATCATATGTTTACTCTATTAAATTTAAGTTTGTTATATTTGCTTTTCCATTACTACCTGTTGAGATTTTATTAAATTTATAGTCTGTTGTTCATTGTATGTTCCTAGTGCCAACCAGCTTTGTGACACACACAAAGCTTGTGAGTGTGCACATCATAATCTTGCCCCAGTCACGAAATACGATGGGCAGGAAGCAGACAAAGATAAAGCACGTACATGGCCGACTACGCAGTTACCCCTCGGACTTGTCCTCAAGCTGTTTGTCAATCTTGCCTGAGTGAGGCCATGACTCAGTTGTGGCTCCACCCAGTTATCAGGTAACGAAGTTCACAGCTGGCACTTGCTGAGCACCTACAAGATGCTAAGCACCATGCCAAGTGCTTTACATCAATTTGATTGTCCCACCTCAAAATAGCCCTGTGACGTGGAAACACAGTTAAGTGTTTATGAATATAGTCTCTGAAATTAGATGGCCTAAGTTCAAATCCCAATCAGACCATTAATGAGCCCTGTGATTCAGAACAAGAACCTCTCTAGGCTCCCAGATTTCCCCTTATGAAAGGAAAGGTTCGGTGTGTTAATGTCATATGGTTGTGAGAAATTCAGATTACACATGTAGTGTGCTTACCACAGGCTCAGGCAGGTGACAGGTACTTAGCACACAGCAGTTTTATCCTTACTCTACAGGATGAGAAAGATGGAGGCCCATTGACAGTACCTTGCCCAGGACTTACAGCTAGAAAGTGGCAACACCCATGCCCCTGACATTTTCTCTCTCCATCCAGTCCACAAGGAAACTGGGAATGATTTTACTGTGCGTCCTAGTGAGGCTCAGATGTGCTTTGTCTTTTGTACTTCCTTGATGACCAAAATTTAAGGCTGAGAAAAACAATCTGGCAAGGAAATTAAGGAGCAACACAGAACTTTTCATCTTGGCTATTCATCTTTTCCCTTCATCTGGGTTGACCTGGACGTCAGAGCAGAAGAATGAACAGAACCAAGATAGGGTCATAAATCAAAAGCAAATGAGTAGAACAAATAAGTGGGTGCATGAATGAATGGACAATTAGTCTGGTCATTGCAAAATTGTCCATAGTCCAAGTTCATGGTATTGTTGACTGTGGACTGGCATAGAGACAACTTTCATTGTTATGGACATTTCAGGGAATTTTCCCTTCTGCTCTTCAGGAAGTTTGATTGCTCTGTGAAACGTGGGACATTTCCAATGCGAAAAAATGTAAGCAGCCATAAAACATTTTTTAAATCCAAGCAATAACCATCTGTTGTATATACATGCCAGGAAGAAAAATCATTGCCCAGGGACCCTGGCTATAAAATCCAGGGCTGCACCCAGCTTTACCCTGTTCTGTCATCTGCCCCAGCTGGAAAGTCCTCTGGCTTTGTCATGCATTAAGACTTCATAGGAATTACTCAGATCCCCATCTCTTGCCTAGAACTATTAGTACTTAAAGATTCGAGTCCTCACCCGTGAGCCCAACCTTGCCATACTGAAAGTAATATTTACCTACCTGCTGCTGGGGAAAGCCAAAGCACCAAATTCCCTCATCTTCCATGTGCAAGATATTTTCTTTTTGTCCCAAATCAGGGGGATGGAAATCCAAAGACAGGGAAAAATCATCTTCTGTCTTAAATAACTCAGCTGCCAAGGGGAATGCATGACTCCAGCCTCACATCTCCCCACACTGCACCCGCCACACTTACACTCTACAAGACCCTCTACCTGTGGGTGCCCCAAGACACCCCATGGCCCCACAATCCCAGGCTCCGCCAGGCATCTCTCCCCCCACTCTGCTTCATTCCTTAAAGATTTAGTTCACATTTTGCTTACTTTTGTGGTTGTTTGAAAATATCCATTAAAAAGTTGGGTTAAAAGTGTTTTTAATTCAAACCATATTGCTTCCAGGAAGCCTTCCTTGACTTCTCTAGCCAATTTAAGTGTCCTATTCTTCCTCTAGGTTTCCATAGCACCCAGAGTTTTCTCTACCAAAGTACCACAGTGCACTGGTTAAGGTCATGGATTTTGCAACCAGATGCACCTGGGTTCAAATTCTAACTCCATTCATACTTGCTACATGATCTTGGGCAGGTTCCTAAGCCCCAAATCCCACTTTTATAAAATCAGGTTTAGAATAACACTAACCTCCTAAAAGTTTTGTGAAAATTAAATGAGATAACACATTTAGGGTACTTGGCATTTAGCACCCCCCAACACACACACACACATATAAACACAGCTAGTCTGCAACAGGAGGCATTTGATGGAATTTACACCAGAGCGTGAGGGGGCATTCCTGCCCCTGGGGGGTGCCCCTCTGGGGAAAGATTATTTGCTCTCCTGGAACAGTCGGTGTCATGCAAGGGCAAATGTGCGCGCTGAGTGCGAACAACAGTAACACAGCTCTGGCTGCCAGGGAGTTCAGCAGCTACAGGGAGAACAAAGTTCGGGAAATGAGCAGTAGCCAAGGAAGGCTGGGAGCAAAAAGCATAGCCAAGCCACAACCCCAGGTCTTCTGGGGAAGGTCCAGGGACCCAGGGACTGCTGCTGCCCTATGTGGACACTTCCATATGGAGTGGAGTTCAGCTCTCCCTTTATATGATGTCACCACTGAAGATTCCAGACCTTCGGTGGAAGTTTCCTTTTGGCCAGGCCTGGGTCCCTTTGCCCAGGAACTGGGTGAGATCACATCTGCCCCTTTGAGCTTCCTCAGTGGGCAGCTTATCACCCGTGAATACTCACAAAAATGGGTGGTAAGTGTGCTAGGTAGCCCCCTCCCCACCCCAATAACAAATACCACCTACAGTGCTTCAGAGCTGAAAGAGTGAAACAGATGGGATCTAGAAGCCTAGAGAAGGGCTGGCGATGAGGGCCGCAAGAACTCAAGTAGGCTTCATGGAAAAGGTGTGTCTTCACATCAACCTTTGAGCACAAGAGGATGCTGTCCATGAAGCTTGGCCTGACGCTGTCAGCCTGCTTGCAGGGGGTCCTCCGAGAGCCAGCAGTACCTGTTGCTGCATCAACATCACAATTTCCCCAGCCACTGTGCTAAGGGCTAGGCATGCATACTCTCTAATTCTCCAGTCTTTCAGGCTAGCTTCACTGGTTCCATTTTACAGATCAGGAAACAGATACAGACATACCTGGTACCAGCGAAGCCAGTGCAGAAACCCAGACTGGTCAACCATGACACCTACTCCCACAGAACTGGAGAAGTAGTAGGAACACTTTGTTTTCACTCCTGCTGGATGGTTTTTCCATGAATTTTCATATCCTTCCTACTAACCCTATGAGACAGCAAGGGCCACATATGATATCCCCTTGAGCACTTAAGGAACCCAAGGCCAAGGTCAACCAGCTTTCAAGGACTAAAGTCTGCCCTGGCCCAGGCCAGCTAACTGCCCTGATCCAGCCAGTAGCTACCTTCATCCTTGTGACCCTGCTGTGGGGTGGAGCAATTTGGGAAATAGATCCCATTAAGCTGTGTCTGTCCACATGCTGTAAGCCCACACCTAGCCATTCTCTGAGCAGAGTGGCTGAAAGTGCAGAGGGAACATTTGTCTAAGAGAACAATGGGTGTTGATTACTCTGGCAACTGCAGCTGGCAAACACAGACAGTGGTTTGAACTGGGGTTTGGGGTGGGTTTTGCTTGGATGCCAAAACCCAGTTACTCATCATCCTCGCTCTACCTGAGCCCCTGAGCTGCTCTAAGCTCAAAGGGAAGAGCCACATGGCCCAAGACATGTGCTGTTCCACCGTCCCCTCTCCTCCCGGGAATGAGCAGTGTTACTACACTGGCTGCGGGCTGGGCTGGCCTGACAATCTTCTGAAGACCGAGACAGGGACCTGGACACACTGGGCTGTAGGTGAGAGGGTTGCCCAACCCATGGCCCGCGGGCCACTTGTGGCCCAGGATGGCTATGAATGCGGCCCAACACAAAACCGTACATTTACTTAAAACATTATGAGATTGTTTGTGATTACATGTCAAAATGTATTTAATGTGTGGCCCAAGACAACTCTTCTTCTACCAGTGTGGCTCGAGGACACCAAAAGTTTCAATACCCCTGCTTTATACCGAGGCACACTCGCTTTAGAATTTTCTAAAGTTTCTAAAGTGTTCATACTTCATTTTCTGGTCACCCACATGTCACTCCAAATTCTCTCTAACACACACGCACACCGACTCCACATATACATACAGGGTCATGCCACTTCCTGTTTCTCACCATGGCAATCACCTCAGTGGTCTGGGAGTCAGGTGACTTCAAGCAGGTCCTGGTTCAGACACCAGTGCATGATCTTTCACATCCCCACTCCATGACTCAGTGTCCCCAACTGTATGAGACTAGAAGCATCAGCCATTTTGCTCCACATCCAACTCTCTGGACCTCACCTGCCTCCTGCTCCCGCCACCTTTGCACCTCTGTGGGAACCAGCTCTGGGTTCTTGCCCACTCAGCACACCTGGCCCGGGGGCCACACGGTCGAAACCTAAAAGGGAAGGAGTCAGGAGCACAGGATAAATTCTCCTCCTGTCCTTCCCAGGGTGAGTTTGGTGACTCCTCAGAGCTCAGGCCCAGGGTTTGCCATCGGTCTCACCCCGACATCAGTTCTGCCCCTCCCTGCCTCACTCCCCAGTCCGCCTCTCCATCTCTGGAGTCACATTCCCTAAAAAGGCCTCAGGTTCTGCTTAGATGAACCCAGATCAAGACAATACGTGTCAGAATTTCTCAGGCCTTTCTTCTGTGACACAGGAAAGGTATTCTTTTGAGAAAGAATGCCAAGGTCTGGGTCTTGCTCATCTCTCACTGCTGGGTAACTGATTCTCTCTGACACTTTCTTCCTTCTTCAGCGAAAAGGGGCTGATCCTGACGGAACTGCTCCAAGAATGCAATGAAACGATGCATACACTGCACTCTGCACAAGGCCTGGTGTTTAGCAAGTGCTTCATAATTAAAAACAAATAAACAAAACAACCCTCGACTCAGACAAGCCCAGAGAGAGGCAATGGCTGGAAGCAGAGTCCAGGAGGCTCTTCCTCACTGGCTGGCGGTGGTGGCAGAGGAGCCCACATCACCCCGAGTCCCCCACACACTCCAGCCTTGTTCCTTTCCTCCACCAGCTCCGGATCCAGCGCTCACAGGCTGGGTAGTGCACACCCTGGGGAGTGAGCTCAGAACCAGGGCCAAGATTCCAGCAGGCGCTTCAAGATCAACAAACTTCAGGTTTCCTGGTTGAGGTCATACACGTACAACACGTTCTCTCTTTCCAAAAGTGGGGAGACGCCCTAGAACGCAGCCTCAGGCTTCTCTTGTCACCCCCGTGCCCTCAGTTTTCCCTCTGCCACCTTAGACATCTACCTGAACAACAGTGTGGAGGCCCTTCTCAGTGCCGCAGCGTGAGGAGCTCCAGAGATACCTGGCCCCAGCGCCTCCGTTACACCCTGAGACCGAGTTTAATCCTGGGATCACAAGGCCCTGGGGCACTTGGCTCTGACAGGGCCTCTGACAACAACCCCATTCACCTGTGGCTGTTCTGGGGGTCAAGGCAGGGCTGGGAAGGACAGAACCAGGGACTGCTGACCTACTCTACTGGAGACAGGTGTGCATGGCCAGGTTGTCATGCAACAGCCCCCCTCCTGGCCTGAAGATACAAGTTTGCCCAAAACAACCCCCTATAGCCATTGCCCAGACAGGCTCCTGAGTCAGCTACCATGCGGCTCGGCCTATGGAGGTGCCCCCCACCCAGGCCTTCTGGCTCTTTCCCCTGACTGTTCAGCACTCTGAGGACCACACATCCTGTGGGACTTTGGGGTTAGAGCTCCTATCTATTGCATCCTCGGGGGCACCCTCTCTTTCCACAGGAGTGCCAAGGCCCAAGCCCTCCCACCCTTATAAGTCTCCAGGGTGTCGGTTCCAGCATATCTCACATTAGGTTGATCCTTTGATCAAAACCCTTTTGTGATTCCCCAGGGTTTTAGAATAAAGTCCTCCAAAACCTCTTGTCTTCTCAGCAACCCTGTGGCCACCTTGCCCTCCTGTGTCACTCCACAGACTGCCCCGAAGGCTGTCCCATGCTCTGTTGCCGTGTGCCTCGGCACATCCTGTTTCTTCTCACTGGGATGCTCTTCTCTTCTTCTTCAATGGATGATCACCTTCTCGTCTTTCAAGACTCAGGCTTCATCCTCAGGAAACCTCCCTGGTGCCTCCAGGCTGGGCTGGGTGTCTTCCTCTGAGCCCCACAGAACTTGGGCTCTTCCCATCAGCTGCTCATGTCCTGATTCCATAGATTGGCTGAATTCTTTGGCTGAGATTGGAAGACCATCTCCATGTCTCCTTCATCTCCCATAGGCTCAGCAAAGTCCCACAGCACAATAGACATTAAAAAAACTTTTACTGGATGGCCCGGCTGGTGTAGCTCAGTGGATTGAGCGCGGGCTGGGAACCAGATGGTCCCGGTTCGATTCCCAGTCAGGGCACATGCCTAGGTTGCAGGCCAGGTCCCCAATGAGGGCCATGTGAGAGGCAACCATACATTGCTCTTTCTCCCTCCCTTCTCCTCTCTCTGAAAAGAAATAAAATAAAATCTTTAAAAAGAAAAAAAAAGAATGCTGTGTAGCAATTAAAAAAAAACTTTTACTGGATAGATGGGTGGATAGAGGATGGATACCTATAAGCAGCAAAAAGATTCTAAATTTCCTAACATCCTTCACAATTAATTAAAACTTTGAAAATAATTAGATAAGTATGAACTGAAAACTTCCCACCAGAGGGAGAGCTTTGCCCTTGGGGTTCTGACTTTATTCCCCTTATTCATACAGTCAGCATTCACTGAAAGCCTCCTGAGGCCCACAAGGGAGAGAAAGCCCAGTCAATGGAAGGCCGGGGCCCTGCTTACAGGAAGTTGGTGCAATCACAGAACTGACTGGACACATCTGCGAGCAACTCACAGTCTCATCAGCCTTTACTGAGCAGGTGCAGTGGGAGCCGAGGGGAGGGGTTGGGCCAGGTCAGAGGGGGTCAGAGAG
Organism: Micronycteris hirsuta; assembly: GCA_004026765.1. Lineage (NCBI taxonomy): Eukaryota > Metazoa > Chordata > Mammalia > Chiroptera > Phyllostomidae > Micronycteris > Micronycteris hirsuta. The sequence goes on along the minus strand of PVJI01004704.1, from coordinate 82,582 downwards.
TGTCACCTCAGAACGTGTCTGCAGGGAGCACTCCAGTCCTGTGAAACTCTGACTCCAAACTTCACATTCCCTGTGATGGCCAAACATGACCCAAAACGTTGTGGTTGACCCTCCGGCCCTGGCTCTAATATTAACCTGAATCTACACTTTAACCTTACCCAGGGAGTCAAATCTAATCCTGACCTGAACCTGGATCCGAACCCTAACAATGTCAGAATTTGAACCCGACCCTCAGTCTTTACCCACGCAGAAAGCTTGAGAAACTCTTGTACAACAAACGACCAAACTGAACTCAGAAAACCTGTGAGAGGAAGATCGGCAAAGGCAAAGCAGATTCAAAGAGCAGCTCCAGTGTGGAAAACGCACCTGGAGCCCAGACCCCAGCCCCAGGCCTGTGACGAAGACTCAGGGGCCTGGGAGACACATATCCCTTCAACGCCTCTGGAAATGGGCTGAGGGTCCCCTGGAGCACCTGGGGTCAGTTACGTTGTCTGGGAGCAGTGGAGAGGAACAGCTGAACTTCCATCCCCCAGGCACTGCCTTCCCACCTGGTAAGACTCGCTGTCCACCCTCCCCCGGCCACTGATCCTTGACGTGCACTTGAAGACCTACTACAAGTGCCAGGCCCTGCACAGGAGACTTGGGGATGAAGCACGTGCAGATCTTGCCCTCAGGAACCCAGTTCCAGTGGATGAGGCAAGGTGTACTCCCTCATGCGTTCAACAGGTATTGTACATCTGTCGTTCCCAAGCTCATGGAGTAAGTGCCCTACAGTCCAAGGGTTTGAAAACCTGATTTAGGGAATGCTCCAGTTGCAGCTCTGTCTCCCGCATATGCACCTGCAGGCTGGTGCATTTGTTGATAGTGAGCAGCCCTGGGACAGGATGGAAACCACTCTTGGCCTATGACTGGCATCTTCTCTCCCACAGACCTCCATCAGAAGAGCAGCAACCATTTCTTGGTTGCTCAGAAAGCATTCATGTAGAACACAGAGAGCTGGATAAACTTAGCAGCACTGCCAAGGGGCCAGAATTCTGAGACCCCTCTCTTGAATGTTGCTGGCCTGGGCACTGCCAGTGTTGGCCTTGGTGACACTCCCTTCCTGAGTGGCTGTGACAGAAAGTTCCCTTCTTAAGATACTATCACAGATAAAAATGCATCTGGCTTTAGATATTTCGAGAGCCCTTTCCTTTATGTTTATTGACTCATGGTGGCAAGATGGCTGCTACCTACCCCTCAAATTTTCACAATGACATTCCAATCAGAGAGAAAAAGGGAAGAGCAAAGGGGCCAAAGGATTTCTTCATGGCAAAACTTTGCCCTTTCCAAGGGACTTTTGCCTATATGCTGGTATCCAGACTGTGTCATATGGACACTCCCAGCAGAAGAAAGATTGAACAATTGAGTAATTTCATTTTCTGACCTTTGTAGTAGAGGAAGGCAAGGAGGAGTGGTAGTGGATAGAGGCTGGCCAAACAACCAGCAGTGTCTGTCATGGACGAGTTGTAACTTTTGGTCAGGGTGCAGCGTAGCCTGGCTGGCCTGGGGCCTGTGTGTCGTCTTCAAGGGACTAAGCTGTCCTCTCTGATCAATGCTATTGACTTTGATTTATGCGCTCAGAGGCCAGTCTTTGCTGGGGGCACCTCACCACAGATCGCAAACATGTAAAGCCTCTCCTCTGAGCAGGTCCCCACCCTGCAGGTCCCAGTCTTCGCCCTGTCTGAGCTGTCTCCACCACTCTCCAGGAGGGGGTGCTTCTGGTCCAAACGCCAGCCTGCAATGTGTCAGTCTGCAGTGGCCCTGCTCCCGCCCTGGCTGGGCACCTGTACCCATCCTCCTCTCCTCACCCAGGCCTGCCTCCTCCACGAAGCCTTCCAGGATGCCTCCTTTCCTTCTTCAAACTCCTTCTCATGATCCCTCCCAGCTCCACCTGTTCTCAAGTGAGGAGCAGCCCGTCAGCCTCCATGGCCCTGAGTCTCACTTTCACAGAACTCCCTAAGTAGACTGGGAATTATAGGCAGGACCCAAAGCCCCACAGTAGACTATTCTTTCCCCACATGTCACCTGCACTGCAGGTGTTTCTTTCAACATCTCCTTTGGCACAGACCGCGCTTGGCAGTGCTACCCTGACCAGCTTCCCAGTGCCTGTCCCCATGCAGCATGTGTGCCCACCTCGGTGACATCTAAAAGTTGGCCCAAGTCTTCAGACTCTCTCTTCTCCCTCTGGCCCCCAGGAGGTCCCACCTATGACAGCACAGTGCAGGGGCAGCCACCCCTTAGCCTATATGACCACGGCTAGTGCCTGCTGGCAACCCCAAGGGTCCAGGAGTGCTGCCCAAAGCCAAGTGTGAGCTCACTCTCCTCCTCTCTCTCTTTCTTTCCTTCCATCCTTCTTTTATCAGCAAGATAAACCTGCTTGCATGTGTATTGAGCCAGAGCATGAGAGACATGGTGAAGCATTCAGGGAAGCCACAGTGACATGGTGAAGTCGCCAGGAGGAAAGAGGGCCAGCACTGGGTTGGATAGCTGGACCTCAGAAAAGCTGGTTGGGGTGCCTCCCTGCGATCAAGAGGGCTTTGTGAAGCCCGTCTCTCATCCCCCCACAGTGGTTTGTCCTCTGCCCTTATCACACCGCACAGAAGCTCCTGCTGTGCACCCTGCCCACAGAGTGACCCCCTGGGTCTAAAGACAGCCTGGACCCTTGTGGAGCATCTTCTCTCCTGCTCTGTGCTGGGGCCATGGCCTCTCTCCCCTCCTCCCAAGCTCATGTCTGACTTCCTTGGCCTCTCACTCGGATTCTCAGATTTAAGAAGCAATTCCCAAAATGTCTTCCATGGTGCACTGCTGTCCATGAGTTGCCAATGGGCGACGTGAACTTAGGAAACGTTGGATAAAACAAGGTGAAAGAGTGCCCAGCAGACCTTCTGAGCCTTCAGTGAGCGGCACTGTGGAGTGACCTGCAGCAGGTTCTTGGTGCAGACTCTCTCTGACAGGAAGATTCCACGTGCCACCTTTCCCAGCCTTATCTGGACATTGACTGTAAAATTCTAAGGACGCCTGTGGACTATAGCTTGGAAAACTCAACCATTAGTTGTTCATCCAACAAGTGTGCCGGGCCCTACACTGGCCACTGGATGGGGCAGTGAACAAGGCACATGTGGCCCTGCCCTCAGGGAGCGTACCTTTCAGTGGGGACAGACCTAGCTCCTCTTTCTGTCATTTACTTACTCACTCGGTACAGGTAAGTCCAAACCCAGTGCCAGGCCCTGGAGATGGAAATGTGTCAGCTGGGGCCGGTGCCCGCAGGGTGTTAGCGTGAGCTGATCTAAGAGACTCTCTCCTGGTGTCAAGTACAGGAGACATGGTTTTTGCAAAAGAAGCTCCAAGTCCCCTAACCCAAGCCACCGCCACCTCCTCTCCCTGTCATTCCTGATTTAGCCCATCCTTCACCTATCCCTTGAGCTTCTTTCTCCATGTGCTGAAGGTGCCCACTGGTCTGGGGACACTGTGGCAGACACCAGGTGTCCGGCCTCAGGCCCAGCCACAGTGGTGAGGAAGTGTTCACCTGCACCATCCTGGGTAGTCTGGCAGAGTTTCCTGTCTTGTAGCCACAAGCCTGGCCCTCTCGGGGTTCTGGGAAGTCCCTCATCCCCCCAGCCAGGATTTAGATACTTGCTGCCAAGAACCTGCTGCTGGCCGGGCTCCCTGAAGCAGTCCCAGTGTCAGAATTAGATGTAGGACCTTTATCAGGAAGCCCTTCGGGGATCAGCATGGGGTGCAGAAGGAGAGAAAGCAGCACTGGGCAGAGGGAGAAGTTGGCCTGTGACCAGTCTCTGTGGAGCCTCAGCCAATTCCACGGGCAGCTCAGGGGGTCTCCTTAGCCAAGGCAATGCCAGGAGAGGCTGGCAGGCCACATGCCAGCAGCCAGGGACCGAGCCCCTTGGCCTTGGTGCAGGACCTGGGTGGCTCCTGCCAGCCTCCCCCACAAACCCAGATGGTGAGGAGCAGGGTGGCGAGAGGGAAAAGCACCAACGTCATAGCTGGCCAAGCCTGAAGCCAGATCCCAGCTCTCCACTCCTGCAGCTTCACCTGGACAAGCAGCCCCCCTCTCAGAGCCTCGGTTTCTTTAAACCTGCAGGCTTTGGTGAGGTTAGCATGTCACAGTGTTAAGTGGAAGGCTTCCTGGAAGAGGGGATGACTGAGCTGAGAGGTGAAGGAAGTGGGGGGTTAGGAGTTGACCCAATGGTGTGGGAAAAGCTGCTTCAGGCAGAGGAGGCAGCGAGGGGTGGCTGCAGGGGAGGGAGGGGACGGTTAAGAGGTGAGGCTACATGGTGGGTGTGGCTGGATCACAAAGGGCTGGAGGGTCAGGGGAGGGAAGGTTGACCTCCCTCCATGCCTAGGAAGGGACCTGTGTATGGTTTTTCTGACCTGGTTGAAAGGGTTCATGTTTGTACAGTACTTACAAGTTGGAGGCTGCTCTGAGCAATTTACCTGTATGAATACATTAACCCCTATGACAGATGAGAAAACTGAGACAGGAAGATGCCTACATATCCAAGGTCACACAGCAAGTAAGTGGTACCCAGGCTGTCTGGCTCCAGAGCACATGCTCCTAACTAACCTCTACACCACTCATCACAGAAGCACCTTTGGGTGGCCAGGCCTGGATGGGAGCCTCCCAAGGCGGTGTCCTCTGACCATCTGGAATCTGCTCAGCCCTCTGGCAGGCACCTTTCCGATGCCAGTCAGGTGGACATGCTACCCACCTGGCCCTTCGAACCAAAGCGCTGAGGACTCCAAAGCCTCAAAGGCAAAGCATCTTCCAGGGACAATGCAGCTGATGCCAAGCCCTCAGGGTGTGGGCCACAGTCCAGGGACATGGTTTGGCTCCAGAACATCATAGAGCAATTTGCAACACCTGCAAATCTCCTGGAGCAGCCAAGAGAGGCAAGTGATGTGCAATCTGCGGGACAATGGCCTGGTGTTGGGTTACCCGGGGGCCAGAAGAAAGGCCCCAGCAGGACTGAGGGCTGCAGCCCAGCCCTGCCACCAGCATGCCCATGTTCTCCCCTATGCGGTGCATTTCCCCAGGGCCCCCACACCCAGGAGCACAGTGTCCAGCATGGCCAGCCTCTGCAGTCCTGTCTACCAGCTCCTTCAGCTTTCCAAATGGGTGCCTAGCTGCAGCTCCCACCTCTCATCTTCAGCCTCAATAATTCCATGTGTAGGGATCTTCTCCACCCAAAAGGAGCACACACTCAGGAGGGGGAGCTGGCATAGCTTGGCCTGCCATGGGTACCCATCAACTTCACACAGTGGGCTCATTGACCAGTTTACCTGTCCCTGAGCAGATGCTGTGGGTCCTAACTACAGATGGCTTAAAGACCTCACATAAGACAACTCATTCTTCTTAAGGACATGGGTTTATTTCTCTCATAGATTTTACAAACATCTACTAAGTGCCATGCACCCTGGCAACAGTGTCTAGGCGAGTCAGACGCAGGCCTACTCTCAAGGTACCCACTGGCAAGCGATGGACCACCTCAGAGCAGGATGTTGGACGGTGCTCCTGGGCCCTGTGGGGCCTCACCCACAAAGAGATTCCGCATAGTCACAAGCGACGCAGCCAGGTTTGCATGGGAGCCTGCTTTGTGTGACCACCTGCCAGCCCTATGAATTCCCGACACAGCCTGCAAGTGTGGACTACCATTCCCACTCTAAAGGACTGAAGCTGAGGCTCAGAGAGGTCGTGCAACTTGCCTGAGCTCACACAGCAACCACAGTGGGATTTGGACTTAGTTCTTAATAATTCCAAGTCCGTGTGCTCAGCCCAGGAACAGAGACCTGAGGGCGCAGCGCCAGTGGCCGGAGCAGGAAAGTCCCTCCAGGGAATTTGAAAGGGAACATGCAGAGACTGAAGGCCAGGGAGCACAAGACCAAGGACTGAAAGTGGGAGGGTCAGGGCAGGGCCATCGGTGTCTCTGTAAGGTAGAATGATAGCTGGTACTTGTGACACAAGAGGCCAGTGGATGGAGAGAGCGAGTGCCAGGGACATGTGGAGAGGCCCACCCTTGTCACCCTTTCACATAGTCCTGGCTGTTCATTGAGCACCTACTTGTCTGGGATCTGCCCCAAGTACAGGGCACTTCCCTGAGGGCACAGCACCAGTGGCAGAGCAGTGGACTCGGAAAAAGCAGGTCCTCTGAGACGAGCAGTGACTCACCAGGAGACGTTGCCATGGTTACAAAACAGGCCAGCCTCGTGCCAGACATTCTTGTTTCCATTTCTTCCATGCCCTTCCCCTCCCTGTTCTTTGGGCTCCTTGAGAACATTCTGTTCTTACTGAACTTCTTACTGAGAAGGGCAACCTGATTCTCCCGTGGACTGAGGGCCTTGGCCACCTGGGATTCTTCAGCTCCAGGCCTGGGCCTCATGCAGGGCCCAAGAGAGATGGACTAAAGGACACGCCTACAAATCTATAGGTTAGCCCAGTGCATTCTGGGTCAAGCACAACCCTCCACTTAGCCCCAGGCCTGTTCGACCAATCAGGACTGCCTGTTCTGCAGCCCGGTGTCTGCTACGCCTCCCAGGCACTCAGCACAGGAGCGCTCACAGTTGTCCCCCGCCCAGCTCTGGCCCCACTGCACCAGTCTCCTCGTGTTGACCACGCGCTGCTATGTCAAAGAATGCCTTTGAGTGGAAATGCTCATCGAACCGTTTAGAGGTGAATGGACATCATATCTGCAACTTACTCAGAAACATTTAAGAAAAGTTATTGATAGACAGATATGGGGGAAGAGAGAAGAGAAAAGGCAAATGTGGTAAAATGTTAACATTTTAAGAAACTTGAGTGAAGGCTATTAGAAATCCTTGTCCTATTTTTGCAACTTTTCTCTAAGTTTGAAATAATTTCTTTTTAAAAAACGCAGAAAATTAGAAGAAATAAATTTTAAAACCCAATAGCCTCAAGCCTCACTTCCAGAAAGCACCCCCAACCCCAGAGGCTGGTTATGGGGCCCCTTCCAGGTACTCCCCAGCCCCAGTCCCTCCCCTGCCTCGTCACGGCTCCTGTCCCGCTCCAGTTAATGGCCTGTTTCCCACATCAGACAGTGAGTGCCTGGAGGCCAGGGCCGGACTCTAGTTCACGTCTGCAGTCCAAATACTGTGTGCGTCTCCAGCTCTGGACTCAGTGTCCTGAAAACACCACAGCAAGAGGAGATGGCACCTCAGCTTTAGGAGCTCACACCAACTAGAAGAGCGCGGACTGAATCCTGAGCCCATGAGCAGTGTGAGCATGCCACGTGGCTGCTGGCACTAGCCCTAGCCAGGGCCACAGTCCTGAGCCACCCTGACACCCTCCCCTGCCACCAGACCTAGTGGCAGCTGACTGCCATGAGCTTGGGTCCAGGATTTTCTGAGAGCCTGGTGTCCCTCCAGGGAATTTGAAAGGGAACATGCAGAGACTGAAGGCCAGGGAGCGCAAGACCAAGGACTGAAAGTGGGAGGGTCAGGGCGGGGCCATCGGTGTCTCTGTAAGGTAGAATGACAGCTGGTACTTGTGACACAAGAGGCTAGTGGATGGAGAGAGCGAGTGCCAGGGACATGTGGAGAGGCCCACCCTTGTCACCCTTTCACACAGTCCTGGCTGTTCATTGAGCACCTACTTGTCTGGGATCTGCCCCAAGTACGGGGCACTTCCCAGGGCGCTGATGCCCTGCCACAGGAGACAGTCAATCCCATACAACCATGGGGTCTGTAGCATGTCTGGTCCTCTTTGGTATTATAAAGCAAAATAAAGCGGAGAGAGTGAGGGGTGCGAGTGGGGTCCTACAGGAAGTGATGGGGAGCCCTCTCTGCTCAATGACCTGCAAAGGGAGCCATTCCCAAGAGGAGCTGTGCAGAGAGGAAGAAAGATCGTCTCAGGCAGAGAACTGCAAGTGCAAAGGCCCTGAGGCAGGGCACATACAGAACAACGCAGAAACAGCAAGGAGACCAGAACAGCTGGCGCCAGTGAATGGGGGAGAGAGGGAGGATGCTGAGATCAGAGACCATGAGCCTGATGTGTGAGAATTTTAGTAACATGATCAGTCGTACATTTTCAAAGGATCATTCTGGCTGCTTCATGGAGGATCGAGGGTAGCCAGGGGAGGGTGAAGGGCCAGACTGGAGGCAGGATGACTGGTGAGATGTGACTATGGCAACCCGGGGAGAGAGGATGCTGGTCCCGACTGCATCATGACTCCGCAGGGCCTGAGGTACTTTTGCCTTTGTGGTCCGCTTCCTCCACTTAAACAAACTTTTAAATTACATTTTACAGCCACTTTGGTGTAAAAATAAATATATATTAGTTATTATTATGTTCATCTTTTCTGCTGATTTCAGAAAAAATTAAAATTGAATCATCTTTGTGGGCCCCTGAAAACGTGTGGGCTCTCAGCACAAAGCCCACTATACCCAGCGGAGAAGTCTGCCTGAGCAGGAAGCGGGCAGGGTCGGGAGGCTGAGAAGCCGTGATGAAGAGGCCAGGCAGCCTCGTTCTGATCCTGTGCTTGTCCCCAACCCCAAGTTCTCCTGGAACATCAGCTGCGTGAACACAGGAAAAGGTGTGTTCCATCACTGCATTCCCAGGCCCGGGGCAGCACCTGGCCCCTGGAGGACACGTCCCTTTCTGCATGAGTGACCCTGCTGTACAGGATCACAACTACCCACATTTCTGGAGCTACTCAGAGTGAGTGCTTGCTGTTGATGGACTTTGCAAAGTGCCTAAGACAGGGAGCAAAGTTTAAAAAGGGGCACTGGAGCCGGGCTGTCAAGGACCACTTCATGAAAGTGGCCTTGGTGGCCTTGGGCTGGGCCTTGAAGGAGAAGGACTTGGAGAGGGGTGTGCTGCAGCACAAGGAGGTGCCCAGTGGAGAACTTTGCTAAGGAAACACTCAGCACGGCCTGCCAGCAGAGAGAAAATGACTGCCTAGAGAGCCCCAGGGAGCAGCTGAAGGTGCCAGTCCAGCCCTAAGAAGATGAGCACAAGGTGGAATAACGGTCCCCAGCAGGGACACTGAGCCAGACTCTGTTCTCAAGCTGCCATAAGGGAGCTAGTGCTGGGAAACCCTCCCCTGACACCTTTTCAAGGCACCCATGCCCTTGTCTAGAAGGAAGTCACACAGGCTTCTTCCCCCTGTCTGATTTGACATTCCAGTTGCCATGAAGGAGCAGTAGCCTTGGGTAAGGGCCAGAGGCAATCCCAGCTGTGAGAGTGGACCTCAGCTTCAGCCCCTGTGCCACCCCCGTCCAGCCAGGACCATCTTCTTCCCCAAGTCACTCCCCTCAGCACAAGATCTCTGGTCTTCCCCAAGGTCATAGCCAAGGTCACCTGGATCTGGACCTCCCACTCTGCCTGACACTGGCATAAGTCACCTTAAGGAATCATCGTCCGGGGATTACAGTGCAAAACTGGGAGGAAAGAACCAAGTCAAAAGGACCAGTGTTCCAATCCTGACCCTCACAATCGGTGGCCTCGAGCGACCTCAGAATGTAGTCGTCGCCTCTGTAAAAGTAGGCCTGCACAGGTCTGCTCGGCAGGCTCGCCACTGAGCACACGCCGTAAGGACTCCACGTGCTCAGCTGGCACCCGCCCGGGGAGTCTCCCGACAGGTGTCAGCCCCCTCACTTCACGGCATTTGTTGTAGTCATTTGCAGTTGCTTGTTGTCCGTCATTATCTCACACACCATCCACCTCACTTTCCAATCCCCCAGTGCCAACCACTGCTCCTGGCACAGTGCAAAGATCCAGTGTCTGTTGCATGGCTGACCTTATAGGCCAGTGTGTCCACCACCTTCAGGTCTGCAAGTTGGCAATTGCATTGGGCGGTTTCCACGCAGCCTACCTGACTCTGCCCACCTGACCCCGATTCTGCTATCACACACCCTTTCCTTGGCCCGGGTCTGGCCTTGCCCTGCCCTGGCCCCCTTGCTGGACCCTGGCCCCTGGTGGTCAGCCTCACCCCAGGCTCAACTTCTCATTCACCAGAAAGACACATGAACGCTGGCTGGTGAGGAGTCACCTGCTTGGCCCTGAAAGGACACCGTCTCTGGACAAGCTGCAGACCTATAGCTAATCCCAGGACAGGGTCAGGGAAGGGGTGGGGAGGACAGACAGACGAAGCGTGGGTGTGCCTGGCAGAGCCCTGCTGCAGCAGAAGGTGGGGTTGAAGTTCTGACACTGTCCTGATGACTTACCTTCTTTCGCTTCCCTTTTCTCATCTGGAAAACTGGTACCGGAGCACCCACCTTGTAAGGTCGCTGAGAGGGTTTTCTTAGAGAATGGATATAAAGCACCTAGCACAGGGCCTGGCACCAACTAGACCTTCAGGAAACAGCAGGTCCCTTACTCCCTTTGTAAAAGTTTCATGTGATGAGGTGTGGTGGATACAGACAAGCCCCAGAGTACCCTTCAGTGGTGAGGGACTTGCACCCAGACTGCTGGGAGAGGTGCCGGCGGTCAGCCCTCCAATGTCCCTACAAGAAGTGCCTCCTTCAAGGTCATGCTCCTCCCAAGGCAGCAGGCACCCGGTGACTGACTGGCACAGGTGTGAAGGTCTGGCTGCCCCACCCCAGGTGAGGCCAACTCTGAAATGTGGTCCAGCTGCGACCTCCCCGTGAGTGATGGAGGCCTTGCTGCAAGACAGCACCTCAGCCCGACTTCCTCTTCGGCCCTCTCCTGCTTCCTCCACTCCCCTGCCCCTTTGACTTCAAGAGTGGTCTATAAAGTGTCCTGCATACTCATCACTGCCCCAGAGTCTGCTTCCTGGGGAACGCATGGCCCCAAAGTCCAAAATCTAAATTTATATAAGAAAAAAATTAGGAGGCCTTTGTTGCATTACAAATAACCCTTTACTCTCTCGAAGAACTACTCATCATAGGCTTTCCTTAAATGGTGAGCCCCGCTGGTGCATTTAAACTAGCACCTAATTGACTGTCATTTCACTTGACCTCAGCAACGTGATACCGTTTGAAGTGAGCTGTATCCAGATTAATCTGGAACAAAGAAACAAAGGCATTGGACTGAAGATTGAGGATGCTCTGGACAGCTGGTTAGCTGCCTTTAACTCCGTGGGGCCTCCGGAGGCCCAGGGATCTCTTATAGAGATCCATGGATCATTCACCTGCTGTGTCCAGGCCTTGGCTGCTGCTGGAGCACCTGGAATGTGGAGCTGAAAAGACACATCCCGGTGCTCCAAGAGCTGTTGGCCCAGTGGAAGGACAGAGCAGAGCTGCGCAGCATTGCTGGGGCAAGCCCAGAGCAGCAGGAACTGAAAAAGGAGGATATCTGAAGAACGTGAAGCCAGAGGGCAGCATGGGGACAGCAGGGCTCAGACACTCCCTAGGCCCCTAGGAAGCGAAGGCAGTCCTGGGCGAGGAAGCCACATGGCTGTACCCTCTCCAAGCAAGCACAGTGCGGTGCGCTTTTCCCCGTGTCGTTGCACTGAAACTAGGCAACTGCCCTTGGAAGAGAAGTGTGATTATCTTTACTGTACGGACACAGAAGCCAAAGCCCAGAGAAGCAGTCAGAGGTTGATCTGCCTGAGTCCCTGCACGCACCAGGTGGCCAGGTATGAACTGAAATGTCTCTGAAATGTCTCGTGGTAAGTTGCATGCTTGCTCCTGAGGGCTGGGCTTCTGACACAGGTGACAGCAGGTGGAGGGGGAAGGCAAAGGTCCCCTTCTGCTCCCACGGAAGTGAGTTTTCCCCTTTCTTTGAGGCTTTCAGCCAGAGGACAAAGGGGAACCACGCCAGCCTTTGCCTGGTGTGACGACTAGGGTGTGAGGGGTAGAGGGGCCGGGTGCCTGCAGGGGAGAGTGCTGCGAGCCGCACTGGGGGCGTGCACCGAGACTAGGGAGGGGCCTGGGGAAAGGTAGGTCACACAGAGGAGGTTCTCCAGACCCACAGGAACTGCCCGCTCCACCTGGTATCACTGCAGGGGTAGGTCTTTTTTGCAGAATGACATTTCCTTTACTTTCTTTTTAGAACCAATTGTATTGCAAAATGCAACATGCATAGGGATAAGGTCACAAAATAGACACGCATCTCAAAGACGTATCACAAAGCAAACACTCATTAAGTTACCCCTGGGGCAGGAAATGAAACATTTCTGCACTTCATCACCCAGAACCACCCTCCACCTTGAATTCTCCGCTAGTGCCTCACCCTTCCCTTCAAAGTTAACCACTAGCCTGACCTTCACGGCAACCACTTCCTTGCCTTTCTGGGCAACTTTGACCACAGAGTGTCCCTAAACACTACTCGGTGTGCCTGCCTGCTTGATCCAGCTGTGAAATCCGGCCGCTCGCCTTCTCCCTGGCTTCTTTCACTCACTGTCTGTCACAGACACATCCACTGGTACGGTCACACGGGGGTCACTTCACTGACCTTCACATCTAGGGCTCGGCTCAAGCCTTGTCCCTGGGGCCGACTGGCTGGCTTCGGGCCCCAGCCCCGCCACGTTCCCACTGCGGGGCCGCAGCAGGCTCCTGCACCCCTCACCCCGGCCTCCGGTCTGTGAACACCGTGAACACACTCGAGGCCTCCTGGGTAGCGGCCAGGCATGGCGACCTGCCACCCCACTGAAGATTTCCAGAACTGAGTTCGAACCCAGGCTCCGCCACTTTCTAACTGTGTAGTTTGAGTAAGATACTCATTTTCTCTGAGCCTTCATGTTCTCCTTGTGAAACAGTGATGGCACGCACCTTGCAGGACGGTTTGAAGGACGACAGATGTTTGGGTAAATGCACGGCAGACATCGCTTCTGTAAACTACTAACATCTCCAACTCACTGTCACGCATTCATGTCACTTAAAAAGTGACCGCCTGTAAGAAGGGTGCCTTTCCTCCTTTATGTTTGAAAGCGCTAAGGCATCCAGGAAACACCACCACAGCACCTAGGTCCAAGGGCAGCATCGGCAAGCGCTGTCTGCCTGGGCTCATTCGCCGGACTGGGAGGAACCAGGAAGGAAAGGCCGCTGTCCCGGGCCCCAGCAGACCGCCAGGCGCTGCTCCAGCAGGAGCCTCCAGGACCTCCAGGTCTGCCTTTACCCTGGATTCCTCGACCCGAGAGTAAGGGCATCCACAGAGAATGTGACAAACCCCTTTCTCCACAAGTTTTGCCATTTCAGACCATCCTAGCAGGGTGAGAGAGGTCACCTCTCGGGAAGCAAATGTCCAGTGTTGAAAAAAAAAGGGCAGGCAGAAGGTGACATCTCCAGACAAGGCTGGCACACCAGCAGCTGTGGTCCCCACGACCAGTGGGCTGTGGGGCAGAACCCTGGAGTCACTCTCGGGCTTCCTCCGGGCAGCCACCCTTGCCCACCAGGTCAGCCTGCCACAACCAAGGCCCCTCCCCACAGGGATGCCAGGCCCCTGGGGACGGCTGCCTCTGCACCTCTGGCCCAGCCCTGCTGCCATGACACCCTTTTGACATCAAAGGGTCGAGAGTCCTGGCCAGGTGGAAATCAACTTTAAGATACAAAGGATAGTGGTATAAAAAAATTAAATAAGTAAAATGAAATTGAACACATCCATTTTCACGTGAATGCTCCATAATCGTATTGTTGAGTCTATTGGCATTTTCAGCCATAGATGAAGATGTCCCATTGACTTAGAGAAATGAAATCCACACTTAGGTCTCCAAATGTCCCTCTTGGACCCCAAAGGGGATGGACTGGAGAAAGAGGGTTTGGAAAACTTTCCTTAAATTGGAGACAAGCAACACAGGCCCCAGACGGTGAACACCGACCCTGCAGCGGTATTTCCTGCCCAACTGACTCACCCGTCACCACAGTCAGTCCGGCCACGGGCCTGGGGCACAGATGGTGTCCCCAGTGGGAGAGACAGTGTGAAAATGTGGAAACCCTGGCCGCGCAGCCAGAAACCCCACATTCAGGACGCTGGCCCACACTTTCAGGCCGAGCCAGCATCTCACCACGATAATCATCGTTTTCCTCAGAGAACCAAGACAGTTGCGGGGTTAAAGGGCCAATGTCTGCTCAGTGCTCAGCCTGAACCAACGATGTGTGCATTCAGGAGGTGGTGGTGACAAACGTCTGCGGCAAGGACTCTCCCAACCCCACTACTCCCGTCACCCATCAGAGGGGGTAGAGGCTCAGCTGCCAGCTGGTGGAGGGGAGCCGAGAGCCTGGCACCAACCAACCAGACAGCCAATACCCATGTGCGTCAGCCCCCAGCCCCTGGGAAGGAGAACTGGCCACCTAGGGGCTGTCCGTGACATTCAAGGGCTGGCTCCACCATCTTCGCCCCCTCCGTTTCCAGAAGGCAGCCACCCCAGTCCAGTGCCCCCGCCATGTTAGCGCAGCACCCCCAGTGGCCCCTCCATCCCAGGAGCCACCCACACCCAGGTGTGTTCCTCATTCTCTGGTGAGGGAGGGCCTGAGTTTGAGGGCAGATCCTGGCTGAAGACCTGGGCACCTGAGTTCCTTCTTGGCCTGAATGGGCCACAACTCTCCAGGGGCTCTTGCATGTTGCTTCTTCTCTGTGGGCCTCAGTTTCCCCAGCAGCAGCAGCAGCAGCAGCAGCAGCAAGAGAATTTAGAGGAGCTCAGTTTTCCACACCCTGCTTCACGCAGTCCCGGGTGGTCTCGGAGCCCCTCTAGTAAGTCCATGGCCTCCTCCCACCCTGATCTGGTCCCTCCTCAGTTGGGCTCTTGGTCTGGGATACACTGCCACATGTGTCTCCTTCAATGAAGGGGTTGGGGGACACATGTGAAAATGCCTGACCTGGACAATGTCCAGGGTCCTTACGGTGTTGACTCTAGGACTGTCTGATACAGGCTCCACAGCCCTGTCACCGTAGAGCCGTGCCCTCCCTCTCACAGCTTCTCCGTTGCCTTCTGTGCCAGAGACGCTCTGAACTGAAACAAGCTGGAGCCTCAGCCCGGGCCCTGCGCACCACCGCCCAGTCTGCCACCCAGCCCAGGCGCTGTTCCATACGCAAACTCCCATTCGGGGGCACTGGAAACCTAGAAGCTGACTTTATCTTTCTAACAACAACGATGTCCCTTTTTTCTTAAGGTGCCAGTGCACACTCCTGGGTGCGGGGGGCACAGAGAGGCCATTAGAGGAGTCTGGAGGGGCGGTGGGTGGGGAGACTACAGACCATCCCAGCAGGGTCACAGAGGCCATCTCTCAGGAAGCAAATGTCCAGTGTTGGGGAAAAAGGGCAGACAGAAGGTGACGTCTCCAGACAAGGCTGGCACACCAGCAGCTGTGGCCCCCACTGGCCAGTGGGCTGTGGGGCAGAACCATTAACTCCCACGTCTCCCAACTGCCTACACCGCATGGGGGTCCCCCTGCAGGGCCCTTAAAGATCAGTCTACTTTTGACCCCCCCTTTTTTTGACCTTCTATCTCTATTGAGAGAGAGTTGGGTAGTGATTTCATGCACAGTGTTGGAGCCAAGTTCAAATGATTTCTTGGGCAAGTTAATGAACAGATCATGGCTTCAGCCTCCTCCTTCCTAAAGTAGGGCCTACGACGGAGCTTGAAGTGGGCTGTCGGGAGCGCTGGTATCTGCAGACTCCAGCAGAGCCGGGCACAGCCTGACACCATACATGTTGGTGATTTCTTTTTCCATTCATGCTGGTGGTTTTTAAGAGTTATTTATTAAATGCCATGGTGGCAAAAAATGCTGTACCTACAGCTAGAATGCATTTCCCAGCCACCCAACCACGCCGCTGGGCGGGGGCAGGACCGTGCTCTGCCCACTGTCTCGTGAGAGGAAGCTAACAGCCCCACTGCCAGGCTTGGCCTCTGAACCTCTCCTTCTGTCCTCCGGGCTCCCCTCATCTCTTCCTCTGCCTACAGCAAAGGGTCACATGGAGGACTCAGAGGCCCTAGGAAAACACTCAATGGAGAGACCCTGGGCCCCTGAATGACCAAGCGGAGTGCAGCCCTGGTAACCCAGGTCAACCTGAGACACGAAGGAGAAATAAACCTTTACTGTGTTAAGCCACTAAAGTTTAGGGTTGTTTTATAGTACCTAGCATTACTTACCTAATAAGGGTAGAGTGTGAGACTATTCTCCTCAGCCTATTTCCAACTTCATTATATGTCTAATAGCTATTAGCATAACGGTGTTGTTCTATATCTGGAGTCTTCTTTTTAATGTTACTTTCTGGATACTTTACAAAAAGTTTACTTGGTCTACAGACCCATTCTTCAAACTCTGAAGTCACGAGCAACAGTTAAAACATGGCACCCAAAACACTCCTCAGAACACATGGCTCTGCCCAGGGCCCTCACCACCGCTTTCCCAGAACCAGATCGACGTCAGAACACAGGGGCGCTGCCATCGGGCAGCAGGGTACAGGGAGCAGCAAGCTTCCAAATGGGCAATTCAGTCAAGGCTGGAAGGCCCAGGAGTCTGAAGGGTCCCTTAGGACCCCTTGTAAGAGCTCTGGCCCCCCAGAGGGCAGTTTGGGGCCTCCACCCCTGGGTTCTGACACCACTAGGGTGCTCTCGCAGCCCAAAGGAAAGTGCTGAAATCTCCCTGAAAGTCATGGCCAGCAGGCCAGCAGCAGTGGTTTGCCAGAATGACGTTTGCATAACAGGGCATGCGCAGGCCCAATGCCCCTGAAACAGGAGACTTTCAGATGGCCCAACTCAAACACTCTTCAACACCTTCCAGTTTATGTGAACATAGGGCTGACTCAGCAAAAGGTGCCATCTCTGAGGCCTGCCCAGGGCTATGTAGAAGACACCCTGAGCAGGTGGGGTTGCTGAGGTAACTCAGGAACTCTTGGGGGCCCAGAGGAAGAGCTGCAAATGCAGGGGCCTGGGGACACATTCCAGAGGGCAGCAGAGGGACATTTGCAGTTGTAGGAAAGAAGCCCACTCAGTGATCACGAATGGGCCTGGCTGGGGCTGGGCTCCGAACGGAAGACTTACCAAGCTAGCCCCTGGCTGTGCCCCTACCTACCCCCGCCACTGCCTTTGTTCTCCCAGGGAAGCCAGTGGCAGGTGGGGACTCTGGTGCTGTGCCAGGAACGGGCAGGTGGCTCTGGTTTGCCCTTTGCCCGGCCCCAAGGGCACAGCTGGGACATGGCTGAGATGCAGGTGATCATGGGATGTAGCTTGTCCCAAAGGTTCACTGCCCTGAGGGTCCAGAGAATTAAACTGACAGAGGACAGAGTAGCAAGAGAAAAAACAGATTTCTACTCACCTATGTACGCAGAAGTTCACAGAAAAATGAGACTCAAGGAGGTGATTAGAATTTGGGATTTAATAATATATACCATCTGAACAGGGGAAGTGTGGGGGGAGAAAGGCACTTTTGGGAAAACAAAGGATGTTCAGGAAAAATAAATGGGCCCCAGCAGAACAGATGAGAAAGACGATAGTTGTGACAACGTCTGCCGGGTGATTTCTTATCCTGATGTCGCCTTCCAGTCTCCTCTCTGCTGATGGGAGTTAATCTTCCCTGCTGTGAAACTCCGGGGCGGAGAATTTATGACAGTTGAATTCTTTGGGGAGGCTCTGCATTTGTGCAGATAAGAAGAGTTCAAAACAAAACAAAACAAAAAATCTCTTTGTAAGGGTATATTCTGGAACTTCACACGTCTGTAAGGCCCTTGGCACACGACAGGTACCTGACAGGTGGGGGAGCCCTTCCCAGGCCCTCCCCAAGCTGACTCACCCAATGCCCTTTGCACCACGCTCAGTATTTCTCTCAAATCCCCACTCCCCCTTCCGAATTTGCCAGTCTCTGTAGCCTGTTCTTGGTGGTCAAAGCTAATAAACCCACCTGTTAAGGCACACCAGCTGGCTTCCTGCCCAGTACAGGTACCTTTGAATTAGAGTCTTTGGGCCCCATTCCCTCATTTGTTATTCACTCTATTGCTGTCATTTACTTATTCAACAAACAGTCTTGGAGAGGGTTTTCTCTGCCAGGCTCTGGGCTAGACTCCAGAGTGGCATTGATTGGGCAGACCATCCCCGTTCTCTAGGAGCAAAGCCCAGCTTGAGAGGCAGACAGACAGACAGATAGTTCAGCCTACATATAGGAGCCATGGGAGCTCAGAGGAAGAGCAGGCCCGGCAAGCTCTGTGACTTGGAGGCAAGAAAGAGCAGGCTGGGTCTAAAGGGAAAGGAGGGAGTGGAGAAGGGAGGAAGGGATGAAGGGAGGAAGTTGGCTGGTTTCTCTCCATCCCTGCTCTCCACTCTGGACATGTCTGGGGCCCAGCCCCTTTCCCCACTCACGTCCAGCTTTCAGATGATCAGATACTCCAACTGCGGCTCTTGCTCAATAAGCTCTCTCCAGATAACCCCTTTCCCTTGTAATTGAGTTCAAATATTTATCCTCCCAATCAAAGCAGGTTAATATTCAACACAGCTGAGCTCTGGAAGCCTCCTGCCACTAGGCGGGGCTGAGGGAGGGGCAGCCCTGGGGCACAGGCTTCCTTGGAAAGCATGTTCATCTGGGGGCTTGGGCTGGGGGCTGTTTAGGCCTGGTTCTGCCCCTGGCAGATCCAAGCACCCTCCCCAAAAGGGAGCCTCAGTGCCTGCGCCTGCCAGTGCCTGCAGCGTACACGTCCCGGCCTGTCTTTCCCAGTGCAAGACCAGGTGCGGACAGGACAGGGCGCTTTGGGAAGTGCACACTGCTCTGGCCAGAGAAAGATGCAGAGGGAAAACCAGTTTTCCGGTCGCTGTGCTCAATTGGGAGAACATGCCCACACACTACTCCTTCGGGGACTCTGCTTTGCCAGCCCTCAGCTGACTCCCTCAGGCTCCTGAGGGTTTGGTCTTAGCCCCATAGGGCCCATCCTGTCTGACAGTGGAATCCCGAGCCCACAGGACAGAGGCCCAGACAGTTCCCCAGCCGCTGCCACCAGCACTGGCAACTTTCTCTGGTCTTCCACGTGGACTATCACGTGGGGGCCACTGCAGCCCACAGCTCCCTAGAACCTAGAAGGGCCGAGAGCGTGGCTGCTGTGCCTGGCCCAGAGTAGACAGTGGGTGGAGAGCTGGCAGCCACCACGCCCGTACCCAGGAGGCCCCTTGGCCTTCCGGGGATCCCAGAGATAGGTTTCACAACTGAAATCAGGTTCCCCTGATAGAAAGATCCCGCAGCTTCGACCCTACCCCTCGGGTCTGGGTGACCATGCCAGCTGACCCTAACATCCTCCAGTGCCCCACCCTCCCCCTACTCTTAGCTCACAGCCAGGTCTGCGTCTTGAGGGACTCATTTCCCTCTTGGATGCTTCTTTAAGAAAGATAACACGGTGCTCCAAGCCAGTGGTTCCCAAAGTGTGGTCCCCACTAACAAACAGCACATTCGCGGCCCCTACTGAATGGAAGCGCCCGCATGGGGGCCCAGCCTTGTGTTCTACCAGCCCTCCGAGCTCGGCCCAGGACACAGTTCTCAGCAGGGGCCACAAAGGCCCCCGGGGAACCATAAACTGTGAATGGAAGCCTCTCACCCACCGGCCCACTCTGCGCCAGGGCCATTCTGTACTCCTGAAAGTCACTTTAATCCGTTTAATCTGTGTAACATCCTACAGAGCAGGTATCAATGTCAGTCCCACAGGGACGAGGCAAGCTGGGCTCAGGAGAGCTAAATAACCTTGCCCAGGTCACGGAGCTGTGTGCTGAGTTGGAACAAGACGCTGTCAATCTACCGTACCAGGGTTCTCAAAGTGTGCTCCCTGCACCAGTGGCATCAGTGCCACCTGGGAACTTTCTAGAAATACAAATTCTCAGGCCCTAGCTCAGACCTACTGAGTCAGAAACTCTGGGCGCGGGGCCCAGCAGTCTCTTGAACAAGCCGCTCAGGTGATCCTGATGCAGTTTGAGTGTCACCCACCCATGCCACCTGAAAATGGGGCATCATGTGAGACTCATCCTGAAAGCTTCACACCCACATTGTGGCTGGAAATGGACCATTTCGCAGTGTGGTTCTGCTCCTGCCCGGCGGGCCTCATCTGCCCGGCGGCCCACTCTCCTGCGGGCTGCTGTGCAGAGCATCTGTAGAGCCTGCGGAGGGCCTGCCTGTGCGGGGCTGAGAGCGCTTCTGGGTGCACGCCTTTGGGCTCATGTGTCCTCCTGCCCAGAGCCGAGTTCCCTGCTGGGGCTGAGGCCACACAGGCAGGCAGGCAGCCAGCAGCCGCGCCCCATGAGGCAGGGCGGTGCAGGGCAGCTTCCAGCCTCCAGCCCCTAATGGCTCCGCAGCCTCAAGCAGCTCCTAGCTCGACTCTGAGCTTTTGAACCCAATCCCACCTTGCCCCTTCTTAGTTTAAGGACCTCCACTGCTGTTTCCCAATTCATTGCATCAGTGTGGTCGAAATGCAGGGCACAGCTTACCAGTGGGCCAAAAAGTCAACTTGGCAGGTCAGGACCTGCATTTCTAAAGAAAACATGAAATGGAATTGTTCAAGAATAGTTTTCTGAAACTCTGAGAATCACTGTTATCTGACCCAACACCGAGCTGTCTACTCCAGCCCCCCAAGGTGTCACTCTTTCGGGTCCTGGAAAACAGTTTCCCATCTCCGAGCCCCACCCAAGAGGCTCCTGGGCACAGCCATGCTCACCGCTTCACATCCATAGTCTCATGTCAGCCTCACAAGCTTGCGAGGCAGGTGGTGCTCCCACCCCACTGCACAGATGAGAAGACTTAGGTTTGGGGATATTAAGCAGCTTGCTTTAGATCCATTGGTGCCAGGATCTCAACCTAAGACCTGGCCCCTCACCCCTGTGCACACCCTCTGCTCTTCCCACAGGAGCACAGGCAAGTTGAGAGGAGAGGCGGACCTTAACGGAGTGCTGTGGGGAGCAGGACCCACTGGCCTCGGGAGGGTGGGGAGAACACGAGCAGGTGACACAGAGGAGAGGCAGCCCTGGGAACAGCACACACATTTGACTGGAATGGAGTACGGGGAGCCGAGAAGCTTGGGAAAAGTGTGGTCTGGATAGGAAGGTTTCTGAGCAAAGCCAAGAGGCATGGTCCTCAAGAGAACACCATGGCTTGTGAGACTGCAGCCTTGCCTTAGATGGTGACAAGGACCTGGGGTGGTAGCAATGCAAATGTGCCTACCACAAAGTTCAACACAGCTCTCTCAATGACCGAGCGAGCTTCAAAGACCGGAGGGCTCCCACACGAATGGCTACGATCGGAGCGGCGGGGGCGGGGAGGAGAAAGCGCTGGTAGGGGTGTGGAGGGCTGGAAGCCCGTGCGCCCCTGGCGGGAATGTGAAGCGGTGCCGCCGCTGTGGACAGCAGCGCTAGCTCGCGACCCCGCGGTCCCGCTTCCGGGCACAGGCCAGAGAAGGCAGAGCCGCCTCAGAGACGTGCACGCCCACGCTCACAGCAGCACTCCTCACAACAGCAAACGGCGGAGGCGACCCGGCGCTCATGAATGAAATACATGTAGTGCTGTAC
This sequence comes from Micronycteris hirsuta, assembly GCA_004026765.1. NCBI lineage: Eukaryota > Metazoa > Chordata > Mammalia > Chiroptera > Phyllostomidae > Micronycteris > Micronycteris hirsuta. The sequence goes on along the minus strand of PVJI01004704.1, from coordinate 61,142 downwards.
GTAAACAATGGAATACTATTCAGCCCTAAAGAGGAAGGAAGTTCTGACACATTCTACACAAGGACGAACCTTGAAAACATGCTCAACGAAAGCAGCAGCCGCAGAAGGACTGACACTGAACGACTCCACTGACAGGAGACCCAGAGCAGTCACGCTCAGACACGAAGCAGAATGGCGTTGGCTAGGGGCCGGGGAGGGCAGTGGGGGCTGGCGTTTGCTGGGGACAGAGCTCCAGCTGGGGAAGATGCATCCCGAGGACGGGTGGCGGTGACGACTGTGCAACAACGTGAATGTGCTGATGCCAATGAAGTTGATAAACCTAAAAATGGCTAAGAAGGTACACTTCACACTCTATGTATTTTACAACTAAATAAACAAAAAAAAAAAAAAACAAACAAAAAGCCTGGAGGTCTGAGCCATAGGGGCTTTTTCTTCTTCTTTTTTTTTAAAAAGATTTTATTTATTTATTATCAGACAGAGGGGAAGGGAGAGAGGGAGAAAAACATGAGTGTGTGGTTGCCTCTTGCACACCCCGTACTGGGGACCTGGCCAGCCACCGAGAAGGCATGTGCCCTGACTGGGAATTGAACCATTGATCCTTTGGTTTGCAGGCCAGCACTCAATCCATTTAGCCACACCAGCAGGAGCACAGGCGTTTCTTATAAACGAGTTTTATTTGCATTCTGACCTGAGCACAGATCCCACATACAGGTTGCTCATCTGCATGACGGTGCTGCAGCAACTGCAAACAGGCCTTATTTCAGGTACAAAAACAATGTGGCAGTATCACAACTTCCATCTCAAGCTCACCTCCCCATGACCATCGCTCCCACCTGACCCATCCAAGGGCCACACCACCCCGAGAGAGACTCCCTGACCTTTAAGAAAAGTCATCCAATCTGGGAAAAGATGGGGAAGTTACATTTTAATAAAAAAATCACTTTAAATACATGAACATTAGAGAACAAAGTAACCAAGTTTATACTCAGCAAGGGAAGGCACACAGAACAAACCCTTCCCAGTCTTTGTCGTCTTGTCTTTAAAAAGCACCCCCCCACCCCCGCCCCCGGTTCCCCACTGGGTGCACCGAGCCCAGTGATGAATGAAGTCTGCACAAAAGCCAGTGATGCACAGGAGCTCGCCCGTGTATTTGGCGAGAGTATGTGCCCTGAAGTGGGATCTGAACCCAGGCTCCTGTCCTCTCATCTTGGCTCAGTCTGCCAGTAGTTGTAGGGCCCTGGGATCATGTCTGATTTCTTGGTCTTGATTTCCTCCCTGGGAAGCTGAGCTACTGGGGCCTCTCTGCACTGTGGGGAGGATCAAATGAAACAATGGCAAAAGCACTGAGCACAAAACCTGACCCATGAGAGGCCAGTCAGCACCAGCCGCTGCCCTTGGTGTTGGTACTACCGGAGCACTGGGGGCAGTGTCTGGTGGAGGAGCAGAGCGAGGGGACCAACAAGGCTGGCCAAGCCACGGGAAGGGGGCCTGCCCCAGTTGAGAGCGAGACAGCAGCACGTGGAGTTGCCTCCGGTGAGGCTGGCATTTGGGAAGAACCTGAAACCCGGGCCTGTGCAACCCTTATGGAGGGCCAGAAAGCAGCCCCTCCCAATCACCAAGCTGAGGTGATTTCCTTGTTCCTACAAAGGGAACAAGTGGCTGGTTCCCTTTGTAGGATGAAGACACTAGGCGGCATTTGCAGGGATCCGGAGAAGAGCGAGAGGTGCACAGTCCTCAACTGGAAGGACTGCAAGGTACCAGCTGGAAGTGCAGTGCAGGCTGCACTCTCCGAATCAGAACTTTCCAGGGACCTCAGTCCGGAGGCCACCACCCAGCACGAGGGTCACCTGTCCGTAGTGGCGCAGAGCCCCTCACACACATAGACCTCTCCCACAGCCCTTAGAAAGAGACCCAGGGACCCGAAGACCTGTCAGGTCGGCAGGAATGGGCCAGCAGGCAGAAGAGGGGGAGGAAAGGGCTTGGGTGTTCCCGCCGAGGGGCTGGAGTGGACCCCACAAGGGCGGGAGGGCTCCCGGCCACAGGGGAAGTGCGACCACGAGGCAGGGGAGACCAAAGGGCTGCTCGGCTGAAGGCTTCTCTTGCTTCGAAGCTCAAAACAAAATACTTCTTATTTTTAAAAAGTCCTACTTTCTGGATTTTCTTTAAAATAACCCATTGGGGGTAGACAGGAATAGAGGTCTAGCTCAGTGGTTGGCAAACTTTGTGTATAAAGAATTAGAGTTAAGATTTTCAGCTTTAGGAGACAAGCAGCAAATCAATATTATGTAGGCACAAGAGAGAGTGAATTTTTTTCCCCATTTTTTTTTTTTATGAAATTAAAATAGGATAATGGAGTCCTTTTTGTAATGCAGGTCTGCTAATGAGAAGAACAGATTTTTCTGAAGGGGTGCTGGATAACATCTCACGTAAGTGGTTTGAAGACCACACTCCCTATCATCAAGTTGGTCGCAAACCGGGCAGGGAGCTGGTTCAGGCTGCAGCGGGCCAGCCCTGATGACCAGCCCGATGACTGGGCGTTCGCCGATCAATGCTGGGTGCTGGAGTTAATTATATTGTTTTCTTGTGGATGAAGATTCGAACTGTCCTATGACAAAAGGCTCCCCTGTGCCCTGGTGGCTCGCTGCAGCCCAGCCCCCAGGACTCCTAGGATGAAGGGTGTGAGGGAGGCTCAGTCAATGCCCCTCTGGAGGGGGACTGGTTTGCCTATCTGAATGGCAGGACTGGTCAGCCCCCAGACTGACTTCCCACACCGCCTCAGCAGCCCTGCACAGGGCAGCCAATCCAGCAGTCAGAGCTGACTTCCTGGGGACATCACCTTTAGGTCTCTACATGGCAAGAGGTGAATGGGATGGAATTCCACTCCTGGGCCATTGGCAAGAAAGCCACCACTGAGACCTACTACCTTTCTCCTCCTGGGCTTTCTTGTCACCCAGAGTGGAGACAGAAAACCCATGAGGGGCCTTTGCAGCATCTGGAGAGCCTTGTACAGGCTTCGAGGAGCTCTGTGTGCCCCTGGGTGGGCCCCTGGGAGGAGGCTGGGTGACCTGACCAGCAGCTCCGCACCCCAGGCCCACTAAGAGCTTCACTGCAATACCCACATCTCAAAGGTGGGCTGTCTTGAAAACCTCCCTGTCCTGTTCCTATAGGGTGAAGGGAAGTGGGTTGGGAGGTGGTCAGAAAAGATGTGCAATCATTTCCTATCAACCAGCCAGACTGGCATCACCCCCACAGTATAAAACCAAGGAGAAAAAAAGGACATGAGGCGGTTGTGTGGAAGACAGACTCCCTGGGCCTTGCTCAAAGGGGCTTTGTAGGATGGCAGTGGCCAGCACTGCTCCCCTCCCCAGATGAGCTGGACTTGGGGTGTGGATTCCCCCCAGGTAGAGCAACTTGATGGTAACCAACTGCAGCAACAGAGCCAGAAGCAGGAGAGCCACATAAGATCTAAAGGGAACAGCAGTAACCGCACCTAGCGAAGCTGAGAGTATTCAGGGCCGCACTCTTGCCAGACTCAGAGGCAGGAAAAGGGATGCGTGTGTGTACAGACACGTCTAGAACATAGCTGCAGAGTAGGCTGACACCGTGTCCAGGCTCAGGCTGCAGGGGAACACCTGGGGGCCACTCTAAAGTGCTGAAGGAGCAGTCAGCCCGCTTGTGAGCCGAACTTGATTCCACAGGCATGGCCGACACACCACACCTCACGTCGAGGCCCTGCAGCCTTGCAGTGCCGGCAGCACCCTGAGCTGAGCGAGCCGTAGTGGCTCCATGTACAGCCGGGACGCCGCACGCACTCGGCACCTGGTCGAGGTATGACTCCGATGGAGAGAAAATAGGAAAGCCCCACCGGCCCTAGTTTCACCCCACGACTGAGCCAGCCACAGCTCCGCAGGTCTCCCAGCTCTATTTCTCAAGGGCGGTCAGAGACCCAGAGAGGCAGAGACTCATGAACGGGAGGGTCTTGGGGCCTGGGGCCCGACTTGGCCCCTGCCCTTCCTACTCTCTCCACCCCACCCCGCTCAGCCTCTGCTTTTCCAGATTTTCCGAGAGCCTCAGGGCTTCCTTCCTCTGCTCCAACGACAACATCGAAAGAGGCTTTTCCGTGTTTTTCACCAACTCGTTAATCATTTTCCAACCTTAAGTTACTCAGGCCGGCCCCTGAAGCCACACTGGACTTGGAAACTTGTGACACACTGCTCAACCAGTTTCAGTCTGCTCCCAGGAAAGCACTTCGCAACAACCCCCCTCACCCTGCCCCCAGCTCTGTCTAAGGCGGCCTGAGGCTGCCCGCCAGGAGGTCCCCAGGGCAATGTCTGACCTTTGCCTAGGACCTTGAGCCAAGACTTCAAAGTCCCTACTCCATCCTGCTTTTTTCAAAGACACAAAGCCCCATCCCCCAGCAAATCCTATTGTTCCCCCATTCAAAAGCCTCTGTGTTTTTATTTTAAGGTGCAACCTAGTAAACAGGGAAAGGTTACCACCACCTTGCAAACAGACACTGGCCTGAGAAGAATGAACACAGTCTCGGGGTCCTGGCTAAGATGGCAGGCCGAGCGCACGTGTATCTTTTTTCCCCTCTGGAGACTGCCTTTCAAAACGCCTCCTTCCACAGTGAAGCCGCAACCTAGAACACGTGGGGTAGAGGGGCAGCCCTGGCAGAGGGCTGCCCTGCCAGGGGGTCCAGGTGCTGCCTCAGCTCACAGGGCAGACGGCGCACAGGAGGAGAAAGGGTTACAGCTTTTCCGTACTTAACACAATGAGAGCAATAAAACCTACAGCTTAGCTCACGTGACTCGTGTAGAAGGGTCAAAACATTTTGTTTACAAATTATGGTGTGTATTCTTTCTTAGTATTTGTTACTTTCTACTTCTTTGTAAACTACAAGATTTAACTACAAGCATTAGGAAAAGGTAAGGAGAGGAGAAAGCAGTGGGCTTTCAGAGAATGAAAGAATCTACTAACAGCAAACTTAAGGTAACAGATCTTTATTAGGTCTTCTTTTGGAATTAAGAAATTAAAATATTAGCTTACCACGTTTTTAAAATAAAAATTGAGCCTGCCATCACTTGGCCTGGGCAGGATACCACACAGGTATAGGGGACTGAGGACAACTCGAAAGGCTGGACGTCAGAAGACCACAGGTCTAGTCCTGGTTCTATGTAAACTTCGGCAAGTTATTTCACTTCGTGTGACTCACTTTCCTCAAAGAGAAAATGACTGGTATTGACCCTCCCCCAGGAATGGTGTGTGAGGCTAGGGGCCCTCAGGAAAGGTACCGAGACATTAATTCCATGGGGACTCCAGCAGTCATTTCAACAACGGGTGCTGGGACACCTGGACAGACACGTGCAAAAGAACAAAGTGAGACCCCAACACCACACCACATACAGGCACACCTCGAAGATACTGTGGGTTTGGTTCCAGACTCCTGCTAGAAAGCTATTATCACAATAAAGTAAGTCATAATCTTTTTGCTGGTGGAGGGTCTTGCCTTCAATTTGTAAAAAGTGTAACATCTGTGAAGCACAATAAAACTAGGTATGCCTGTCCAAAAAATAACTCAAAATGAATCAAAGGCCATTGTAAGAACTAAACTATAAAATGTCTTAGAAGAAAACATAGGCATAAATCTTTTTCACCTTAGATCAGGCAATGGTTTCTTCAATTTGACACCAAAAGCATAAGTGACTAAAGAAAAAAATAGGTAGTCTTAGATTTTATCAAACTGAAAACTTTAAAAGTGAAGACGACCCACAGATGGGAAAACATTTTTACAAATCATGTGTCTGTTATAGGACCTGTATCTAGAATATACAAAGGAGTCATATAACTCAATAATAAAATGAGAAGTAGCCCAAATACAAATGGGCAAAGGATAAACATTTCTCCCATGAAGATATACAAATAGCCAATAAGCACATGAAAAAAGTGCTCAACATCATTAGCCACGAGGGAAATGCAAATCGAATCCACCAATGAGATACCACTTCACACCCACTAGGATGCTATGATCAAACAGACAGCTAACAGCCGTGCTGACGAGGGTGTGGAGGAACCGGAACTCTCGTATACCGCTGAAATGGGAGTGGAAAATGGTGCAGCTGCTTTGGGAAACAGCCTGGCAGTTACTCACAAAGTTAAATACAGAGCGACTACATGACCCAGCAATTCCACTTCTATGTATATTTCCAAGAGAAATGAAAACATACGTGTACATAAAAACTCATACAAATATACTCGTAGGAGCATTAGTCGTAATAGCCAAAAAGTAGAAACAACTTAATGCCCATCAAGTGACAGAGGGACAACCGAGACGTGGCCACCCACAGAGGAACCATCACCTGCCGTACGGACTGCCGTGCCGGCACGCACGCAACAGGATGAACCCCAGGAAACATCATGTCGGGTCAAAGCAGCCAGTCACGGAAGACCACACACTGTACTGCTCTAAACACGTGAGCTGTCCCAAGTAGGCAGAGCGTATAAAGAGTAGATCTGTGGTTGCCTAGGACGAGGGCAACTGGGGGGGAGTGGGACAGCGACTGCTTAAGGGTGCAGGGTTCGCTTGGGGGCTGCTAAAAACGTTCTGAAATTGATTATGGTCATTCTGTGAATTTGCTAAAAACCACTGAATTGTACACCATAAATGGGTAAATGGGCAAACTGTATGGTAAATGAATATCTCAGCAAAACTGTTACCAGCTCCTCCTTCCCTTTCAAAAAGGGAAAAGGAATCAGGAACTTGGTAGAAAAACCATATCCACTGCCCCAACCTAATCATTATAGATCCCATTCACTCTCAAAAGTGGCCTGGTTTGTATAATAAATTTATGTCACTACCCTATCACTGTGTGTTATCAGGCAGGCGGCTTTTCCCCTCTGGGCTTCAGTTTCTGCATCTGTAAAACAAAGTCTATCCAGTTCTGATCATCTCTGACGCTAGCAGTGTACTCCCCAAAAGCTCTACTTCAGTAGCTATAAAATCCTGCTCAGTGGTCACAGGTTCACCACGCTTTGGAAGATGAACCTAAATTAGCAAAGGATCGAAGCCCCGGGCCAGCATGGATTGCCAGGTCCCAGGAAACAGAGGCCAGCCTACCAGCTACTGATACTCAAACGTCCTCACAAGCCACTAAGGAAGGTGATGCAGTCACACTGCTACAGGCAAAATGCTCTGCTCACATCCCTTACAGGTGAAAAAAGATCAACATTTAATTGGGGCCCTTACAGAAAATGTAATGTTCCTAGGAAACTTGGCAGGTTTGGCCATAGGTAACCAAGGTCTTCTTTAATGGGATTTGGTGAGCCCACCCAAGAGGGCCAGGTATCGTTGACAGTCAAGGTTACCTCATCAAGGTTCACCTCACTGGGATGATCATTTCCTGGTCCTTACCCGTGACAGCTAGGAGATAAAACTACACCAAAGGAGCTCACGAGGAATCATTTTGTTCTCTCCCTTTGTATACTCGTGAGAATGTGCCCAAAAGCAGCCTCCAGGTCTGTGCGGCAGGTCCTACACACACATGGTGGTGTCCCACTGACACAGGGAGGTGAGCCAGCTCTGGGCTTTGTAATGGCAGACCCTTAGAAACCAGGTAAAGGTGAAAGAAGAAGAAGGCACAGAATAAACCCCACTCCCATCGATCCATCCGAGAACAGGACAGACAGGTGCTCACCAGGGCCACCGAGGACGGAAACCAACACAAACGAAGGCAGACGATGGTGGCGAACCGCCCCCTCTAGCCAGCAGCCTCGGCCACGGGGCTGGTCACCAGAGAAGGGGAGGGCTGGGGTGAGGCAGAACTTCGTCTGGTGGCAGAAGAGAGGTCAGGAGGCACCAAGACAGCCAGTGGACTAGCCTCCAACTCAGAGCGCAAGGGGTTTCAGAGTAGACACCCGCTGTTTGCCTCTTTAGAGTGGCAGGTCTGGGAAAAAGACCAAAGAACCATTCGAACGCTAGAGGGGAAGGGAGGGAGGAGCCATCAGCTTTCTGCACGCCAGGGACTCCGCATCTGTGGGTTTCTGCTGGTTGATGGTCTGTGGCTTTCACATGCCAGGCAAGGTCACTTCTAGCTGCAGCTCGCCATGGGAGGCTGAAGCTTACAGTGGTGCATTTCTACATCCAAGGGGGTCCAATGGGGTCCACGGGGCTGGGAGGTGGAGGCAGCTGCCGGCTGTACTTCTGCTCAGATGCCACATTTCAGGATGATGTGGTAGCCATCACTGCTCTCGGCTGCAAGAGGGAAACACTGGGCATTTTCCAGGAAGAAAGGCATGGTGCCCTGGCATCTGGGAGTCACGGAAGGCATGCATATTGGCAGCCACCACCAAAATAAGGCTGCACACAGCACAGTGTGCTGGCAAAAGCAGAGATTTCGGCACATGCCTTCACATCTGTCTTGTTGAATTTCTTTGACAATGGGCCTTTCCACCACAGCTCTGGGCCCAAGGACTAAAAGACCTCCACCCAAGAAGGCTCTGGGAAAACTGTTTCTCAGGCTGGTGCAGCCCCTAGGCACTGTCCTGACGCGGCTTCTCGAGCCCAGTCAGATGGCTTTCATTCAGACAGACGCCGGACTCGCACCTTTCACCTCTCCCGGCCCTTCAGGAAGGCCACAGCTGGTCTTGCCTTTCTCCTGGCCTGAGTTCTTTCTCAGACCCCTTCCGCAGGCGGCCCTTTACATCCTGCCCCACCCCCCAGCCCGGGTCCCCAATCCACCGGCCTTAGCTGCTGTATTCCATGCTTACTCTTCCTGGAGACCCACATTTTAGAAAAACTCAATGCATCTTATGTCTACCTGGCGCTGAGCCCATGGAGAACACTGTCCAGCCAGGATATCCCTTCCAGAAGTGACTCTGGGGCCGGTCTCGCTAATTCTCCTGTTCCAGGACTATGGTCCACAGGAAGTTTGTTTCTCTTTCCCTGAGGACATTCCCAGGGAACATTCTCCAGAGGGGACAGTGTGCAGGCAAGCCCCACTCACCTCACTGCACATTACCCTGGGAGTGCAACCAGCAGTCTTTAAACAAGAAAAGCTGGGGTGGAGGGGGGGGCTTTACCTTTTAAGGTACTGAGGACAAAGCAGGATTCATCTTGGAAATTCTGCACCATCTGAAAGGCAAAAGAGAGACCATGTCCCTTCAACAACGAGTGCGCAACACATGAAAAGCCTCGGCGCTGCGCCCAGCCACAGCCGTCAGAACGACAGTCACCGTGTTTACACAAACGCAGGCCAGTCGTGGTGCTTGACTTTAACTACGAAAATGTGATATAAAATAAATGTACACTAGGATTACAATTTTAAGTAACAGAAAACTGAACATAAGAAACAAAAAGGAGCCTGGAAAGGAATAAAAATGTTATTACATTTAAATATAGGATTAAATTTTTGTTTACTTTTGTTTTGCTCTGTCCCTGTTACTGGGTCTTCCAGTCCCTATAACAGACACAGTAGAGGAGGGTGTATGTGTACAGGAGCAATACATGAAAATTAAAGTGCTTAAAAAAACCTGGGTAATTAGCAGGATCTGCCTATTAGAGTCCTGGGAGGATCAGGTCCAGAGGTGGGCAAAAGCGGGTTGCCGGTTTTGAGTACGTGCAACACAGAGTTAATAGAACTATTGTAATACTCACAACCTGCATCTTTTTCTCCATATGAACAACTGTAAACCTACTGATGCCCACCCCTGAATAAACCGAGTGCCACTCCCTGCACCTAGAAACGTGGCCCAAATCGAAGGGTTACTCACCAGCCACCTCTCTGGAGTTCCCAGTTTGATGACCTACCTCATGACTTCCAATAAGTCAGCCTTTTCCTTCCTATCTCCATGTAAAATGGGGCTGTTTCAACGGTAAAAAAATATAACCAAGAAGTAGCGTGATGGAAGCTGATGTCACTACTGCTGCAGTGTGAATCTGTGTAACAGCTTTACAGAACCGTCTGTGGGACCCGTAAACATGCGTTTGTCCTCTAGGCAGACACCCTTGATACACTGCACATGCACACACAGAGTGCACCTAAGAAGGTCCAATACTGCACCCAAAACCGAAAACGGCCCCCATGTCAATCAACACTAAGAGCGTGGATTGTTACGCCATGCCTTCAGCAGAGCCAGCGACCTACAGCAGCACACCTCACACGCACAGATCTCAAAATTATCACGTGCAGCCCTGGCCGGTGGCTCAGCTGGTTGGAGCATCATCCCACGAACCAAAAGGTTGTGGGTTCAATCCGAGTCAGAGCACACACCTCGGTTGCCAGTTCGATCCCTGGTCAGGGTGTGTAGAGGAGGCAACCAATCAATATTTCTCTCTCTCTCCCCACCTCCCTCTCTTCTAAAATCAATAAACATATCCTCAGGTGAGGATGAAAAAAAATTTTTTTAAATAATATCATGAGGAACAAAAGAAGAAAGTCACAGAAGAATGCACTATTATGACACTCATATGACATTTTTAAACAGACAAAATTCAACAATACATTGAGGAGGAACAAGGGAATGATTAATACAAAATTCAGACCACTGTGTGGGAGGGGTGGAGAAGAATATGAAATTAGCTCACAAAGGGACTTCTAACATAACACTACGTTAACCTCAGAGCAAGTATTGGGTCCTTCAATTATTCTTTTTTTTTTTTGAAGATTTTATTTATTTATTTTTTAGAGAGGGGAAAGGAGAAAGAGAGGGAGAGAAACATCAATGTGTGGTTGCCCCTCACACGCCCCCAACTGGGGGCCTGGCCTGCAACCCAGGCATGTGCCCTGACTGGGAATCGAACCATCAACCTTTTGATTCGCAGCCCGCGCTCAATCCACTGAACCACACCAGCCAGGGCTCAATTATTCTTTAAACTGTACACATACACTTTGTATACTCTTTGCATATGTATGCTGTTTGTCACAATATAAATGGCAAGAATTACAAAAATACACACATATACATAAACATTCACATCACACTCACACACTAGCCAATACAACAGCAAAACTGCTTTCCAATTTAAAAAATACAGCCACATTTTATTGCCTGCTCTGGATTATTGCCCCAAATGCTGCAAATCCATCCACCTGGAGACGCCCGCCCCACCCTGCAGGGCCTGATGATGCGTGAAGCACACTCACTCTATACTGCTGGCCTGTGCCCTCTAGGACCCTGGGCCACCCGGCCACTTGGGCATGCAAAGCCCTAGGCAGTGCCCACACGGGCTTAATCAGTAACTCCCTTATTTAATTAAGTGCCCTTGCAGCCCCCAGGGCCGGGAGGGCTGGCCGGGCTGCCTCCAGTGCTCCGGGCAATTAAGAAGCAAAAGGTTTCCAATTGATTTGGGGTTAAGAGGCAAGGAGACTTTGGGGAATAGGAATGGCCTGTTTAGCTGAGGTGGCATTTGAGGTCTGTTCTCTGCTTCAGTTGCTTAACTGCCTACTCTTGAGGTCACAGGGCAAGCTGGGGAAGGAACTTCCTTCAGGGACCCGTGAAATTGCCAGGGTTCCATACATTCTTAGCTTCGGTCTTCACAGAAGAAATTCATTCTGAATTGCAAAGTGACCAGTTTTCCATGCCACAATGACAACCCATTGCTCAGGGCAGTTTAACCTTCCAGGCTATTCTAAAGTTAGGAACTCTGGGCTTCATTTTCTTTATCTGTGAAATGGGGGTAAAAAAAATAGCTGCATTAGATTTGAACATAATAATATGGAAGGAATTGTGAACTGGGGACAAAAACAGCAAGTTGCAGACGAAGGCACAGCCGTGTCTTTGCTGCACCGCAGAGAATCGGCACGCCCGCACACACAGGCGCAGCGGGGTCCTCTGCCAGGGCCGCACAAACCCAGTGTAAACCCCTCCGGGAAGAGAGAGTGGGGAAGATGAGGGCTCTCACATGTGCCTCCTGCTCTTTGAGGTTGCTTGACCGCTTACTCTGTGATTACTTTTTAACTAAAAAGGAAGGAAACAGCACCTGGCAGACCTCAGGCTGAAACGCTCCTGAAACGGAGACTCCCATTTCAGGGGCTTCGGCAACTGTAATGAGGAGCACAGGATTATTACTAATAATGACAATTATGAAATAAATATAAAGACCATTAAAAGACTTACATTTTATACATTGTCAAATTTAAGTATCTGTCCATCGCTTGCTCCCCAAAACAAGTGCCTAGCACTGTCAATTTCATCTGCTGTTTATTCAGTGTCTCCTGGTACCTAACAGTCTTCTTGGTTTACCCATACCTGCTCGATAAGTATTAAATATGCCCATTTTACAGATGTGGAAGCTAAGGCTCAAAGAGGTTCAGTGAATTTGCCTAAGGTTGCTCAGCTACCAGTTCCAGGTGGGGACACCAGTCCAACTCCGAGCCCCACATTTTCTCTACTTCCCCAGCCACCATTTCTGTACCATTTCCTCTATAATACTCTGTACAGAGGCTTTCAGAGCTCCCACAACTGGCTTAGGATCTGCTAGGGGCTGGACAGGGGCTCAGGGTCCCAGCTGTGCTCCCATTAGCCCGTCTGTGTTTTTAAAGGGTTCATTTCAGGAGGCTGGAGAGCCTGCTGGCTCAGAGCTCGGGCTCTGTGGCTGGACCACCAGGGCCCCCACTGCAGCTCCACCCCTGACCAGCTGTGGGACCCGGGGGCGCTTGGCCTCTCTGCGTCTCAGTCTCCTACCTGTGAAATGGGATGACCATAGCACCTCCCTCAAGGGAGGCCATCAGAATCAAATGAGTCGCTATGCGTGGGCCTGCAACAGTAGTGGGATCACAGCTGGCACTCGATAACACTGGCACTCCTTACTATGATTAAGAGGAAAGGTCCAGGAAGCACGAGCTCAGAGACCTCTGTTCTACAACTTGCGGGAATGCCTGCATGTGTCAGCAAACCTGTTGAAAAACCCCCTTAGCCTTCAGTGGAATCAGAACACTTGAGGGCACAGTTCAATACCTGTGCCCTCTGCCAGTGGCTGCTTGAGCCCTGCCACTTCTGGGTGGCCAGTGACAGGCCCGGGAAGGCTGCGGCACCTTCGTCATTCAGCAGAGGAGGCATCTGTTCTCTCTAGGAGCCACGCCCTCTCCTGCACCCAACCCCCAGTCCGTCTCACCTGTCACTGCAGCCCGCTGCCTACCCCGGGGGAGCGCCCTCCTCCTGACTCCTTACAGCCCTCACTGTAAACCCTCTGCGGGCAGGGGTGCAGTCGTGCTCCCGGGTCCTGCGTGGCAGTTGGCTGAGGGTGAGGGATGGAGCGGATACTCCACAGCTATTCAGGGCCTGGTCGCGGCCTCAGAACGCTCTCCCTCACAGCACTCCAGGCAGCCGCTGCAGCCCTAAGCAAGGGGCACGCCAAATGAAGCCTGCTTGCCACCTCTGTGCTGAGTCACCCCAAACCCCACAGGGTGTACTTCTGGTGCTCCTGCCTGGAGCACAAAGCCCCACTCATCAGGACGGGTCCGGCGGCAGGCTCACCTCGTTGCTGACTACCACGTGGATGCCCGTGGGCCCCTGCCGGTAGACTCGGTGAATGTGCTGCGGGGAGATGCTGTACAGGTTGGCGATCTTCTCAACCAACTCCAGGGTGGTCAGCTCTTCCAAGAAGATGGCATGGTACACTGGAGAAGGGAGAAACAGGTCCTTCTGTTGAACAAGTGCCTGATCTTTAAGGAGCACGCCTACCCACCACCCCACCCACCCAAAGAAGTCAGTGACTCGCTCAGGAAGACGCTTGGGCTCAGAGCTGTACGTAATGGGCACACGCCCAGAAGCCACGTGGCGTCTGTGCAGCCCCCCCCCCCGACAGGTGAAAAGATGTCAGGCTGTGGTTCTTTCTTCAAGTTTCATTCTCTCTTGAGGGATTTTTATAAAATGTAGAATTCCTGGATCCACCCCAGACCCAATGACATCCATTTAATAGGGATGGTGGCTGGAGGGAGAACGGCTGGCGGAAGTCTGCATTTCTAACAAGTTCCCAGTGATTCTGACGTGTGGCCCGACACGCACCTCGCTGCAGAACGCAGGAGGAAACCCTGCGCCCCCTCCCCTTTCTGTCCTTGGTTTAGAGGGGCTGGGGAATGGCTGCAGGTGGCAAAGAGTGAGAGTGACAACAACCGCTACTGGACCGCAGAAGAGCCCTTCTGTTACCGCAGAGGCACAGACAGGCTTTGAGAAGAGGGTCCACCATTCTCCCAGGTCACGGCACCTGGAAAAACCTCTTTCCTTTTGCACCAGCCCCTGTCTCGTGAGTCTGGCTTCTGCTGCGGCAGGCAGTCGGACCTGTGTTTCAGTCACACTTCTCCACAGCATATATAATAGTCTGCCGAGCACTGTGACCCCAAAGGGAGAAGGGGTCACTAGGAGCATCATCCCCCTATCTGAAAGTAACAGTGACCCTGAGGCTGGAAAGGTTTCTTCTACAGAGCCCAGACCGGCCCCGCAGGAGCAAACTCCATGGAGGCCTGGGTGGGTTACTCGATGTTCGAGGGCCTCGTGTTCCTCAAAACTAAAACACAGCTGGACTCAGTGAGGAGCTCCCACACTCCTCCCACAACAAAGGAACCCTCAGTTAAAAAGACATCTGACCACAGGCCCAATTTTAAAAGCATGCGTGCGTGCGTGCGCGCGCGCGCGCGCACACACACACACACACAGTGGGTCCCTCTGAAGCGGGTGGCAGAGGTCACAGGTTCCAGCCATGAGACAGACTCACCTCCCCACGATTTCGAACACGCTGATCCACTGTTAGATTTTGTCCAGAAAACGTGGTCCCCGAGTAATGCTCCTCCCAGTACTGGCACTGGGCTTCTCTGCTGAGATTCTTTTTAATAACAATTCCAATTGGACTGCTTTTCCCCAGCGCTTTAGAAAGCCTGTTCAACTTGTTCCGATTTTACTCCTCAAACAAATCAGACTGCTGACAAAAAGGAACTGGAAGGACCACAGGCTTGCACCTTTTGTTGTGAACCTTTGCCATGGCCTCTCCTGCCCCCAGCCGAACACGGCCGCCAGCAGTGCCGGGAGCTGGTAGAGCGTGCGTAGCACCTCCTCCCACCAGGCACAGCACGGGGATGGTTTGGGAAAACAAGAGGCTCTAGACTGGGTAATCCTAGGTCTAGTCCTAACTCTTTCGCTCACTGAAGCAAGAACCCCGACACTCTCCACACCTCCCAGAGCCCGGGGGGTGCCCAGCCAGCACCCGCATCACAGGGCCGCACTGTGCATGGCACACCTGCCCTGAGCAAGTGCGTGCACTAAGCAGGCCTTTCCACGTGTGTGGAAAACCACGACCCTCGCTCTGTGCTTCACAGCCTCACTAAGCTGAAGAGCAGGGGAAGGACCTAGACCTTCACCGGAAATGTACAAAGGCGGTCAAGGGCTCAGAGGCCAGCTGCCAGGGTCCCGATGTTTGGACCCTGGCTCTGAGACTTCAATGCTGCCATCTGGGGTCAGTCAACTGTGCCTCAACTTCCCCCACAGTGAAACAATGTTAGCAACAGTTCCTACGATGCAAAGCAAATAAGTGACTACGTGGGAAGCCCTTAAGACAGGGACTTGTCGAGCATCCTTGCGGGTATGGAGGGACCTGCAGGGAGGCAGACAGGGCTCTCTCTGCAGAGAATACTGAGCACTGACTGTGCAAGTTGAGACTGGCAGCTCAGCAGACGCTCAGCACTCACAGGCTCTCAGAAGCAAGGAGCATAGTGCGCGCTCCGGCAGCACACACGCTCAAACCGGAATGATGCAGACAGTTAGCATGGCCCCTGCATAAGGATGACATGCCAATTCACGAAGCATTCCTTATTTTTAAATAAGGCAAGACATCAAAGTCAGATAACAAAATAATGCCTCTCCAATATATTCCTTCTATATTGTGTTCTGTAAGAAATCAATCTGAGGGAAGGACAATGGAAACACTTGCTGCATCCAGGTGACTTAGTACTCTTCTGTGGAATTATAAAAGTAGTTAGAGAAATAAAGGGAGTTTTGTTTTACAAAAAGCAGCAGCAGCAGCAGCAGCAGGAGCAGCAAGGAGCTGCTCAGAAGCAATACGTCATCTCATTGAAACCTTGCACATCTGCAGGGTACGCGTTGCTGTCTTCACTTTACACACGTGGACGCTAACGCAGAGGCCCTGGTGCCCTGCCCAAGGACAGGGCCACTAGGTGGCATGGCCAGCACTGGTATTCAGATACAGCTGACCTCAAAGCTTGTGCTCTCTCTCAAAACTGCCAACCCACAGAAGTGCCATGCCCCTGCCTGAGGGGCTCCAAACCCCTTCAGCTGCGCTCCTTAGCCTCAAGCGGCAACCCAACCAAGTGGGAAACACACATCTGGCCACAGGAAATCACAGGAGGAAGCGCTCCTCAGTTGACAACCATCAGGGGCCCCTTGATCTGGGAGCCAGAAGGCCCAACTCCTAATTCTACCATAAGTAGCTCAGTGGCCTTGGGGAACACACCCACTCTCTGGGCCTCTGTGTCCCCAGATGTAAAATAAGTGAGCTTGACCAGACATCCTGTGGGATGCCTTCTACCTTAAACATTTCAACCCTAGGACAAAGTTTAGCAAGAAACCAAAGTGAGGTGGATCTGGGGAAACGCTCTCAGTGAGGAGACAGGCTGCTTCTTCCATCGCATGGCCGCCCTGCAGCCCCGGTGGGGCAGCCCCTCGCCACTCACCACATAGGCTGCTGTCGTCCCCGCCGCCGTCCCGCTTCTGCTGCAGCGGCGCTCGGTTCTGCTCCACCTCCTGACAGACATAAATAGTCATCTTCGGCCTCACGTTCCTGGCAGGCAGGAAGGAAATAAACAGCAGGTATGGGAGACTGAGTTCTGTTGTTCCAGAATGTTCCAGAACACAGGGTGGATGTAGCAGGGGAAGGACTTGGGGAGAAAGAAAGGTGGCTGTGGGGATGCTGAATGCCTTTCCTGGTGCTGCCGGGGGCAGCACCCCAGCCAGACCGACCTGCCAAGGCAGGGGGGTGGGGGAGGGTGATCTGCCAAGAACACGAATCTAAAGAATGAGGTATTTTTTAGGGTCATAAAAGCAAATACTTTCTCTGGCTTACTCTGCACCAGGCACCATTCTAGAACTTTACATGCATAACTTGTTTTATCCTCACATCACCTACGAGGGAGCAAGGACCTCCACACTCATTCTACTGATGAGGAAACAGGCTTGTAGGGGTTAAGAGCTTTTGTCCAGTTCCAAAGCTCCTATGAGGCAGATCTGGGATTCAAACCCAGGCTCTCATTCACTCTAAAGCCGTGCTGTCGTTTAGTTATTAGAATTTAAATTCCTTAGTTAGTTAAAATTTAAAACTCAGTTTGTCAGTCACAGGAGCCTCAGAGCAAGAACTCCACAGCCACACGTGGCAAGGCTGCTGCCCTGAACGGTGCCCCACAGAACATTTCCGTCATTGGCAGGGAGCTCCATCAGGACACAGTGCCGCTCTGCAGTCCTCCCGAAAAACCACTGCGCGAGGCTGAGTGGCCTCACCAGTCCACGGCTTCCCTCCAGCAGGAGGCAGCTTGAAGCCTCAGACCGTGCCAACATCTGCCAGCCTGCGGCTGAAGGACTGAGATCCAGAGGCCAAAGCTCAGGGCAAAGCAAGATGAGGTAGTGGCCTTCAGGATGGGTGTGCTGCAGCAGCCTGCGTCAGTCACAGGCTCTCGCTCCCGTGCTATGGCCCAGGCTGTGCCCCTCTTGCCGCCTCTCCTCCGGCACTTGTCCCAGAGGGACCCACGTCGGCTTCCTGCCACACCCTGCCTCCACTTGGAAAGTGACACCCACCTGCCTTTGATGGCATTGAAGAGCCGGATTCCATCTGCGGGGCCGCAGATCTGGACCAAATCATCTCGAGACATCTTCAGCAAGTCAGCACCTAGACAGGTAAGTGGGACTGCCCATTAAGTGGGACACATAGAAAAGGCTCCATCACCAAGCACCTGCAGACCCTGCACGGGGGTTACGGGGCAGGGGTCCGGGAAGAGCCAGGCTCACCCTTGGGGGAATCAGACGTTCCGTGGAGAGAAGAAGCAACAAAGAGGCACACAACATCAGATCACAGCCCCAAAGATGTCGGAAGCTGAATGACTGGCACTCAGAAAACACAGGCGCACACACAGGAGTTTACAGAACCCTGTGCCTGCTCGCCCCTCCCTCTGCACTTTGTATTATTGACAGGTAATGTATGTGTACCTCCATGGGCGTGTGGCACTGATCACTTGTACATTTGCCTGCATGCAGAACACACAGCTCACCGGCTGCAGTCATTCTGAACACGCCCACGCACCCAGCACACAGATCGGGGCAGAACATTCCCAGCACCCCACGGGGAGCCACTGTCCTGACTTCCTACAGTATAGACAAGTTTTCCTTGTTTTTTTTGAAATTTATGTAAATGGAATTGAATGGTATATACTCTTTTACGTCTGGCTCCCGCCCTCTAAGTTCTATTTAAGGGCTCATGGCTATTGTATGTAGTTATAGACCCTTCACGCCCATTACTAGATGTTATTCATTGCATGAATATGCCATAATTCACATAGCCACTCTCTGCTGATGGGCATCAGGGGGGCTCCCGGTCAGGCTATTATGAATAGCTCACTATGAACATCCTCGGATGTGAATGCAGTCCCCTGCTCAAAGGCCATGGAGTCCCCTAAAGCCTGTGACCTCTTGGACCCCCCCAAGGTACACGCAGGATATCAGCCTTCTGCTAAAAACCTCCCAATAGCCATGTGGCCTAGAGCCACAAAACCCATCCCTTTTCTCCTGCCAGTTAATACACTGTTTCAGGTACAGTTCCATGGGCACAATGGCTCTCTTTCCATTGGGAGTAAAGGCCAAAAAGCCCTTCCACCGTTGCACGCAGTCCTCTCTGTGCTCCTCCTCCCCCGGCCTACTCAGCCCTAATCACCTGGTCCTCTGCTCCTTGACCACACCAGGCAGGTGGCCGCCTCACGCCTTCGCTCTTTCACTCTGCTTGCAAAGCGAATTCCTCCACCCCACCTCTCCAGTATCACCTGGCCCGCTCCCTTGCCTTGTTCCAGCTTACTGCTTCTCCGTAAGGCCCCTGCTGACCACCCTATTCGAGACCACAGCCAGCCCTCCCCCATCCCTCCCCCCAGGAAAGTCAGGTCCCTCTCTGAGCCCTCCATTCACAGACGGGGCACACTCTACTGAAATGCCTGGTTTAGGCGCCTGTGCTGACTCAAAGCTGAAAGCTCCTCGAGGATGGGGTCCCTGCCTGGATCTCCTGTCCCTCCCCCTAACACAAAGGAAGTTCTTGGACAAGCCGAGCTGAAAGACAACTGGGTGCTTTCCGCCCCCGCCAGAGATGCCCTAGAGCGCCACTCTTCTTGTTTGGCCCTGCCTCTCTGGACTGACTCTGCTTGGTGGCCAGACTCAAGGCTCAGTTTACCCTTTTACCCCCAGAGCTCCTAACTCAGGGCTTCTGCCTGATGGACCCCACAGTAAGGGCTTCAAAAATCTTTTAAAGAAGGAAGAACCAGCCTTCCCTCTCACCAGTGGCTTCCCCTCCATCTTCCAGGCCGTGGTCCTGGACACCGCGTGATGAGCAGCGTTTCGGTAGGACAAGCGTCAGGGAGGTTGTCAACACACACTGGCCTGCTTGGCTGAGGCCCTACCCAGGTGGACAGGAGCCCGCCTGCAAGTGTTGGGGATCTTGATAAAGGTGCCCAGATGATCCTGCCTTAAAGCCGCACTTGACTGGAAAGTTCTAGGGACAGGACCCCAATTCTTAGCACTTGGCCCAGGTCAGCAAGTGTGAGTGAGCGAGTCACACTACTCAGGGTCCCCAGGACAAAACCACAGCCCCACAGGCACCCAGGGCAAGTCCTGGAAGGTAAGTGGCCTTGTTGGTGTTTGCAAGATCCCTGTGGGTCTGGAGACGCCCACCTGAGAAGCTGGCAAACAGCCGGCAGAACTGCGAGAACCGGTTGCGGTGGAGCCACTGCTGGGCATCCTGGATGGAGGCTGATGGGAGCAGGTGCTGCAGACAGAGAGAGGGGGCTTGATGGCCACTCAGGGTCTGCACAACGGGACGGGAGGCCCGAGTGCCCACACACTTACGTCACTGCCCAGGGGCAGGGCCTCCACCGGGTGGGGGTGGGTCGGCGAGCTGTTCCTGCAAAGGAGGAGAACAGGTGATGAGAGGGAGCGCCTGCGGGGCTGGTGAGCGTCTCCCCGCCTGCCCTCAGCTGGGAGGCTTGTTTTGAATGAGACAGAGGAATGAGGGCAGGAGCCACCATCCAAGCCCTAATGAGCTCTTGGGTGAGGACAGATGAGCTATGCTGTCCCAGCCAGCACTGAGCTCCCCACCCAGGCTCAGGGCTCCTTTCGGTCAGAATTCCCTCCCCTGAGGAGTCCCCAGCCTGCCTCAGCGCGAGGAGGGACAGCGTCCACAGTGACTCGGTGCGGGACAACAGTCGCCGAATAAAGGGGCCACAGAGCAGTGACCTCCACGGCAACAGGAGAGGGCACAGGAACCCCCCGGGGGTCACTGCACAGCGAACAAGCACCCCTAGCTTGACGTCATCTGTGAGAAAAACATTCTCCTGGTTTCTCCCCTCTGACTCTCATCAGGGGTAGACTCAAGGGGTCACGGACCTGAGCACCTGGGTTTTTAAATTGAGAGAAAGACGTATTTAAGATGGCCTCCCACATGGAGTAGTGGTGATGGTACACCCTGAACTACTTCGTGTTCCTGAACTATGCACTTAAAATGTTACAACACCAAATTCTATATTGCGTCTGTTTCGCCACAATGAGAAACAAGAGGACTCTCACAGGGACGGCCCGCTTCCTCAGGTGTCTACAGGATGCCAGGTACTTTGCACACATCCCACTGGCCCTGCAGGAAACTCTTACACCCTTTACAGTGGGGCACGGAGGCTGAAGATGGTTATGGAACTTAACCCCTGAAGGTGCAGGCCTACGGCTAAGTCTGCCTGAATTTAAACACACGCCTCTGCTGTCACCTGCCTCTCAGAGTGACACCCGGTAAATCGAGTGCATGTCTTGCTTTCCATGAGCTGACTTCTCTGTCTGCCAAGCACGGGCTTTGAGGAGCCCGCACACTCGCCCGTTAAACCTGCTCGGCGTTTTCCCCACCACCCCAGCCCCATGAGCAGGGCATGCAGAGCCGCCACAGTGATGCCGCAGGCCCTGCAGCGAGCAGCCTGGGACAAGCGGGACAGATGCCCACCAGCTCCTGCACTCCTGCGACCTTGGAGTCAGGACAGCCAGCATGGCCGCAGGGCTGGGTGACCGGCAGGGAGGCCTCTCCCGTGTTTCGAGCTCTGAAACCAGAAGAGAGGATCCCGAGCTGACCTACGCTACCCGGTGAATGTGCACTAGGGCTGCACAAGAACCCAAGAAGGCCCTTATGGCCACTGTCTACCCAAACATCTGCCTCCCCAGGCCACCCTGCCTAGGAGGCAGGTCACCGGCCCAGGGGTGCCGACAGGCCGTCTCACAACACCGACCCAGTGCCCGGTGGGCCAGCTTCTGCCTTTACTGGAGGAAGGGGGCTAGAGTGGGTTCTCGGCTGCTGCCCTACTAGACAACGTTTATAGAAGTGTGCTTGAGCACAAAAGCCTGTAAAAAGGATAAAAATAGTTGTGAATGCAACACCAGTTAGCCGCCCTGAAACCCAGATCGATGCCAGGCTACACGGAGAGGAAGACCAGGAAAGGAGCCCACGCCCATCATCATTCCCGAGTCCACAGGGAAAAGGTCACACCTACCCTTCGCCAAGGCCGAAGCTGTTTGGAGAGCCGTTGTAGCTTGGGGATGGGGCGCTGTTTACCTGGTAGGCCACGTCGGGCCACGGGGAACACTGTGGGAAGAGAGCACAGGGCAGCGGTGACCTGAAGGCAGTGGCCCTTGGAAGGAGCTGGGCCTGCTGAGGTGCTGACCCCAGGCGCCAAGGGCCATGCCAAACAAGCATCCACCGAAGCTGACGTGTAAAGCTGCTGACCCTTCCACACTTAACCTGCATTTACCCAGTGGCCACACAAGCCAGGAGAGGTGGGTTCGTAGGGCCACACCAAGAATCAAATACAGCAGCAGAGACCAAACACTCAACAGATCATCCCCAGAGCAAGCCAAGGGTGACACGTGTCTCTGAGCTTCCTAGTAGTCAAACCAAAGAGGGAAACATTGTCGGTCACATGACTCCTGGGCCCACAAGAAAACAGAGAGAAAAACAGAACGAGGAAGCTGTCCACAAGCAGATTTTCCTGGTGCAGAAAAATGGGTGTAAATGCATGCAGTAGGGAGCAGGGGACCACAGACAACGTCCAAACAAAAAATCATCAGTAAAGGCCAGTATTAAAACCTGAGCTACTGAGAAAGAACCTGCTGACGGCCTTTCACATCCACCAAGCGCAGCCCCTCTGCAACATGGCCCAGTGAGCACTCAGGGCGTCGCAGGCATCCTCTACAAGCCAAGGGAGGCACAGGACAAGAAGATGCCATCCTCAACCTCCGAGAACTTCCTGTGCAGATGCCGAAGACGAGCACGTGCGTGAGTACCCCAAAGTGAGCAGATGCAGGCTTGGCCTGATGGCAGGCCAGGGGACAGAGCGCTCGCTTCCTGCCTTCCCTTCGATGGCACGTCTTCAGAGAGGGCCCACGGAAAGCATTCCTAAAGACCTACTGTCGCCCACCGAACACAGGCTGGTAAATGTTACCTCTGGCGTGAGTGTGGGCTGGAATCTGTCAGTGCAAGTTCCAGTGGAACAGAGCTGATGGGCAATACAAGGGAGCCATCACCTCACAAGGTCATGGGCCAGGCGGGCGATCCGACCAACCACGCCACGAGTGACGGCGCCTGGGTGGCCTCTGCGTGGGGCGTGCACACCTCTCCCCCACGGAGGGCGTCACGGAGGAGCGGGGTGGAGAGGCTGAGGGAGGCCCGGCCTGGGAAGGACGAGGAGAGCGCGGAGGGCAACCAGGCATGGGGAGCGGGGGCATGGGGGGGGGGCTGTCACAAGCAGGATCTCAGCCTGGGAAAACACTCCCTGGTCTGAGCTCTGATCTAGCACTGGGTTGGGGGTGGGGTGGGGTGGGGTGGGGACAGGATTCTCTGGCCACTCTTACGCTCAGATAAAACACCTGTACACATCTGCCTCTGCCACAAATTTAGCTTCCATGCTGCCTGTTGCAAATACTCTTCTGCACATGGCTTACTACAGGGGCACACTCACGCCACACACAGCCTGTCGGCCAGGACCAGGCCACTGTCCCGAGACGGTCTGTGCCGGGCCTCACCTTCAACACAGCCTTAACCCCAGCACGGCCCTGCTGAGCCTACGGCTCCGTGGGTGAGTGAGTCAAGTTATTCAGTGAACACACACCAACACTACGAGCTGGCCTGATGGCAGGACGCAGGAGGGGACATTGTTTAAAAAAAAGAGATAGGGCACAGTAAGAAAAGAGGTGGCACCAGCAGTGACCGGTGACAGGAGGAAGCAGGCCTGTGACAGTGAGCATCTCAGAGTGCTCTGAACAGAAGGATTGGAGCAGTGTGGGACTGGCATCGGGGCTGAGAGAAAACGTGTTCTGATATCCATCCGAACGACAGAACAGCAAGCGCCCACACCCTCGGGCCCGCAGCCCCACCCGGGGAACAGAAGCTGCAGGCCTGACACATGTGCAGAACTTCTCCCACGGCCGTCTGAGGAGTGGAGAGCTGGAAACAACCAAATGTCCAGCACAGGACAAAGGCAACATAGCTGGATAAAAAACTAGAAAGCACTTTATGAACAGATAGGAAGAGATGCCAAGGCATGCTATTAAATAATAAGAGTGAGTTGCAGAACAGCATGTCTGTGTACGCTGTTGGTGTAGGAACGGGTACGAACTGGATTCACTGGCGGAGAAAGTCAGGTCAGACACAGGAGGAGCCAGAAACTGTGAGGCTGGAACAGTGCCGGGAGAGAGATTTTCTAATGTACATTCTCTTATACCTTTTGAATTTTGCACTTATTACCTATTTTAAAGAAAAATTCGATTTTGAAAGTGCAAATGGCAGCAGAGAGCTAGAAGGTATTTCTGAAAGGCCTTCCTGGCCACTGGGCCTCATCAGATGAACACGGCTCCAAACCCAAGAACACACCACAATTTAATGAGTGCTGTCAAAGGAAGCGTTCACCCAAGGTGGGCAATCTCCCAAGAATCTAATCGGACGGCACCCTGGCCGGCTCACCTCAGTGAGAATGGTGGTTTCGTAGGACGGCTGGTACTTCTCCTTCTCTTGGGCGGTTCTCTTCTCCATCTTCTCCCGGTCGGTCTTTTGTTTCCGGTCTGCTCCCTTTGGCTACAATTGCAAAGCACAGAGGTCCAATTAGTGCAAAATGGGCAGAGATGGCTATCAGGGAAAGATGCAGGGCTGAGCAGTGGCCCCCAAAGCCTGCAAGAGCCCAGGCAGGCTCTCGCAAACAAGACAGCATCTCTCTCACTCCCCAGACTTCAGACACACAGTCCTCCTTCCTGGAACCCTTCCCCTCTCTAAGGCAGAGGTCCTGCCACTAGGCTGCTCATGGGGAAATGCCTGGAAAAGATCTTTACCAATGCCTACTTGCTCATAGAAGGGAACCCTTAGGAGTCACAAGAAATCCAAATGCACTCCTAGGGTCACCTGTGGAGAACGGAGGGAAAAGGAAAAGTTAGGGGCTGCTGGTCGGGGTCTGGACTGCCTGGTCGGCTGGGAGTTCCCAGACATGTCACGAAGGCCTCCATGCCCGGCCCCAGGGCTCCTGCCACTCGAGGTTCACACTCCACATGCAGGGTGAGGCCTCTGCCCTGACAGAGCCTGTCCTGGGTGCCAGCAAGCCTGAGGACCTCACCGATGTCCACACCTCACAGGTACTGTTATTCCCCCCATTTACAGGTGAGGACACTGAGGCTCAAGTGTTCCACCAAGAGTGGAGAGGAAGCAAGTGCGGACCAGGTCGAAAGTCCTGATGCGAGAGCCCAGGTATGCACCACCATCGGGCCGGCCCCAGCAGGCCGGCTGACGGGGACCTTTGGGGCTCTCGCCTCCTAGGCATTCACAGTGGGCTTGGTGAGGTCAGCTACCAAGACCCCTGGCGGCCCAGGACTGGGCAGTTACTATGTGCACAGCGGACCACGCATGATGGGCAGTCAGTAAACAAAATTCATTCTCAAGCTCAACGGCACCTTCGAGAATTTCCATCCTGTGTGCATCTTCCTCAGGTACAGCTTTTGGCTCCTGGGGGATTTGGGGGATTTTAGAGAACAGTGCTCAGAGTAATGCCCATGCTGAAGAGAGGTGGGTTTGCAGGAGGGTCGCACGGGGACATAAATGGCAGATCCAATGTTCAGTGGGAGAGCCAGGCATGTGGCCACCAAACCCCTGTCGCCTGCTCCACCTCCGTACGCCAGTTCCTGAGAAGATGTTCAGAAGACACAAAGCAAGGTGGCATTACTGCAGGCTGAGTCTGTGCTGGGGGCATGGCACTCAGCCCCAGTGATACCCACAGGGAGCTGGCCGGTCAGAAAAGGCCTCGTTACCCCATACAGAGCCTCAGGGCACGATTCCAAGAAGCCGGGGGCTTCCTAGGAACTGAGGCAACTGGGGTGCATGAGTGGTGGGAGGTTTGGTGGGACCCCTCCTGGCACTTGTAAACACCTGTTCGAACCGCTTCTGTGAATGGGCACAGGTAGATGGGTGCCCTGCCTCCTCGGGCACTCTGAGGAGCCAGGCTTTGGTGATAGGGGCTCCTATTCCCGGGCAGGAGATGCCAAGGCCGTTCCTGGGTCACTTAGACATGGCGGCTTCTGGCCCAGTTCCTGAAATCACACCTGGCGCAAGCAGGGCCCTCACGGCCGAGCTTCTGCCTCAAGTGCAGAAAGTGGGGCGAGTGGGGACCACGAGAAGGACTGGGCGCCCCGTGGGCACAGAGGCCCCTCCCTCTTACTGCCGAGCACAGTCCGAGCTGCAGGGCGTGCGCGGCTGCTGCAAGAGCCGCGGTGACACTGGACTCCCCTGGGCGAGGACATTACTGCCATCTGAGGGGGATGCTGTGTGCAATGAAGGGACCAAGGTGGGGCTGGAGCCCAGGGAAAGGCCACCACAGTGCACCTGTGGAGATGCGCGAGATGAACCAGAACACGGGCCCCTGGAGCGCGGTGAGACTCGAGGCTACAACGCCCACTGCACCGTGGTTGGCCGAGCACACATCCTCATCCCCAGGACCTGGAAGTGTGTCAGAGGAGCAGCCTGCACGGAACTGAGATTGCTAACAGTGTGAGACTGAAATAGGAAGATGATCCGGGATCATCCCAGGGCGTGCCCAATGTAATCCCAGGGCCCTTAAAAGTGGAAGAGGGAGGGAGAACAGGCGGTCAGAGTGACACAGTGTGAGAACTAGCCCCCTCTCATGGGCTTGGAGATGGGGGAGGGGCCAAGGGCCAAGGAACACAGAGGCTGGAGAAGCTGGAAAGGCCAGGAAGGCTTCTCCCCCAGAGCCTCCAGGAGGAATGCAGCCTGCCAACACCCTGACATTAGCTCAGGGAGACCCATTTCAGACTTCTGTGCTCCACCACTGAAAGACAATAAATGTACGTAGTTTTGAGCCACTGAACATGCGGTAATTTGTTACAGCAGCAACAGAAGACAGACAGAGTGGGGAAGCTCAGCTTCCTTTAGAGGCCGACTTCAAGGCTTTCGAAGCCTCAAGCAGGTTTCTGAAGGGGGCTGCCTCTCTGGCAGGAAAGACAAACCTACACTTCTGCTACATCTCACGCTCCCACGCAGGCAGCATCACTGACAGCCCGGCCAGGCCTGGAACCCCGTGCCCGTGGCCATGGCACCCGACCCACGAGTGTGGATGAGCCGGCAGCCCGGCTGGGCGGCCTCCTACGTGCAGACCCCTCTGTGCTGGCCGTTTCTCCTGCAGCTGCTGGGGTTGGCGTGCTCTTCACAGCACTGCCAAGTGCTCAGTGTGCACCAGGCTCCGCGGAAGGGGCCAGAGAAATAAATGGCACAGTCCCTGTCTTTCCTTGTGAAGAAAGTCCAAGTGTTTTCTTGGTAGGAAAACAAAATTTAGAAGTGTGCAACTCCAATCATTCTTACACAGGAGGGATGCGCACTGACATGCGTGACGGTGAAAGCTGAGGAGGGTACAGCGGCAGGCCCGGCAGGGGCCCAGGCAGAGCCCAGCGGCAGGGACGCCCGGCTCCCTGCCGGGCCTCCACGTGGAACTGTGAGGACGTCTCTGTGTCGCTGTGCAGGCGGGCCAGTGCAGGCGTACCCGTGCACGCACTGCGGCAGGCGTGGCGCGGCCAGCCTACCTTGAACACCTTGATCTGGCAGCTGGCGGAGTGCAGGTGCTCGGTGTACTCCCCATTCTCGTTCTGCTTAAATGTATCAATCTGCACTCGAAAAGGCACTCCCTTCTCTCCGCCGTGCTTCCTTGGGGTGAACTCTGTGCTGATACAGTGCACCTGTAACGGGAAATGTGGGGCCGGCAGTGAGAAGAGGGCAAGGGCGGGCTCCTCTGCACAAGGAGGCTCCCATCCTGCCTGGTCAGCCGCCCTGCTCCCCCCAGCGCTACCCTCTGTTGGGCAGACGCGCGCCCCTCATCCGTCCACAACGGACATGCCCTCCCACCTTTGTCCCTTGACCTGAGGTCCTGCCTGACCAGCTAAGTCCTTGCCACTGCTCCAGGCCCACTGACCCCAAGGGCCTCACCCTCACTCCTCACCCAGAGAACTTCCTTGACAAATGCTAAAGCCTGCAGGGGGCCCACAGCTCCGCGCCATCCAGCCTGGTATCCAGGGTCCTCGGGCCAGGCCAGAGGAGGAGGCTGGAACCATTTCTGTGTTCTCTAAGCTCCTGCTACACAGAGGGCACTTGATGTACACTTATTAAGATAATACTGTTTTAATAATATAATACATATTATTATAATACAATAATATTGTAATGATAGTTTTAAAATACAACAAAGATACTGTAATTATGAACAAAAGATCAGTACCTTCTACTGAGCGATTACTATGAATGGGCACTGAGGAAGAAAGGCTACAAATTCGGTATCTGACTGACAAGATGCTCACAAAAGGACCGCCACAGGGGGTGAAAGCAGGGCGAGCCCCAGGCACGGCACGTGGCCACGCCCGCGGCCCGCTCCAGCTTCTGGCACACTTACCCAAGGCTGGACCCACACCAGGGACTTGGCTATTAAATAATTAATTTAATAACAGAAACCATTATGTAAAATCTTTTTACTTCAAATTATGTATGCTAGGAAATACTTTATTTTATAAAAAGCGTACATATTCATAAGCAAACCCCACACAGAATTCCAAAACATTCTAGTCCTTTCCCAACCCCAAGACTAACTAGCTCCGATTATGCGACACTCCACACTTCCTTCGCCTTCACCCTTCTTCCCTGCAACAGAGAACAGGAGCCCAGCAGGGCCACACACGGCTGGTTCCCGCGTACCTGAATGAACGCAGAGGCTCTCTTCGAAGGGTCCCACAAAAACTCGACTGCGTTCAGCTGGGCTGGGCTGGCCCTGGGGTCCAAGATACCAACAGACAGTGGAATATCTGCACACACACACACAAAGCGCAACTGTCAGCCACTCCCAGTGCCGAAGGAGGGACCCCTCACAGGCCCAATTCTC
Organism: Micronycteris hirsuta; assembly: GCA_004026765.1. Classification (NCBI taxonomy): domain Eukaryota; kingdom Metazoa; phylum Chordata; class Mammalia; order Chiroptera; family Phyllostomidae; genus Micronycteris; species Micronycteris hirsuta. The sequence goes on along the minus strand of PVJI01004704.1, from coordinate 32,451 downwards.
GAACCACATTGGAAATGCCAAACGTTCAAACACTGAGTTTTATAAAACTCCTCCAGCAGAAAGCCTGACTTGAGTTGCCATGAAGCTACTTGGTCTTTACGCCATTTTATTTTGCTGCACAAAGACCGCTGTGCCTGTGGAAGGCCTGTCCCGACACCCGGTCCATGTACCACACCCGGCTGTCATTCTAACTTCTGAATTCCGAAATCCTCTTGGCCTCAGCTGTGAATAAAGGATTGCTACCACTGCGTGAGCCCCCACGATTCCATTTCCACTGCCCGCCTGTGATGCTCATCCTTACTTCATCACTCATCAAAATCCTTCAATGCACGATCCTTCTGTGAAGCCTTCCCTGGACTCCCTGACAGCAGGTCTTCAACTTCCAGCTGCCTTTCTTTCCCAGCAGCGGGGATGCTCTGAGAGCAGGCCTGGCAGCATGTTCACCCCTGCCAGCTCCCACAGAGCTTCACACAGGCAGGAGTGCACTACCCTGCACAGTCCAGATGGTGTCCAGGGAGAAGCCCAACATGCGGGAGCATCTTGGGCTCATCTTGGCGGGGAGACTCACCGATGTCCAGGATCCGGTCCCCAGGCCGGCTCCACCGCCAGCCCTCCAGCTGCTGGTGCTCTGTGTACTGCAGCCGACGGTCATGGAAAACCACACGGATGATGCTCTGGGGGGCGGGGGGGCAGGCAGGAGACAGCTGAGTGTGGGTGCCAAGGGGGACTCAAGAGGAACCCACCTGTACCTTCTGAGCCAGGGCACACCCCCCTGCCCTTCAAGGCCACTCTTCCTGGAGCCGCCGTACCAGCTGTGTAGTCCGTACACTGCTCCACGGAACCCCGATCACACTAACAGCAAGAACAGTGATGCCTGCCCTTTCGTCCATGGTTACTAAGTGCTTTACATACACGGCTGATTTATAAATCCTTCTGTGCAGATGAGCAAACAGCAGCTCAGTAAGTGGCACAGCCAGGCTAAAACCCAGAGCCCAGTCCGCCTGCCCAGGGCCCCCAGCTCTCAGTGCTGCGACCTGTCCCTGTTCCCTCGGAAAGCACACAGCAGGCAATAGGAGCCCACTCTCCCTCCGGAGCCTCTCCTGAGTCCCCAGGCCACGCCCAGCCCCCACAGCACTTCCAGGCGCCCAGGCCCCAGCCAGCCCCGGGCAGGGGGAACGCCCCACACACTTACCTTGACGTACTTTGTGTTCAGATCTTGAAAGTCCCCCAGCTTCCGATTCTCCAACAGCCGAATTTCGTAAGACTGACCTAGAGGAGGGTTAACGGTACATTTCTCATTTCTAAGTGTTTTCAAATTAGGGGCTCACCCAGCTAGAGGCCTTCTCAACCTCCTCAGTGCCCACCCAGGCCTCACGGCCAAGGAGGAAAGCAGGGAAGGAAGTCCACGTCCAGCTCCAGCCACCCTCCGGCCTAGACAGCCCCGTTTGCCCACCCAGCCTGGTTGGGCCAAGGGAACACACCACAGGATCCTTGAGAACCAGCACCTCTGTAATTTTCAAAGAAATAGACTCCAACAAAACATAGTTAGCATTAAATTTATGGAACATATCTTCATATTATTTCTTCATAAAGAATGTCCCATACACCTGAAGAGCACAGCTAATTAAACCCGTATTAAACTGACCATACACTTCCTGAGAGCAGGTTTAATGAAATGAATAGAAAAGCCTGTTAAACATTGTCTCTAATTGCAGAATGAGAAGCATTTTCCCAAGTCAAAAGAATTTCATGTATTTGAAAGGGTGTGGGGATTCTATTTGGTGACATATAACCAGCACAAGCTGGTTAAAGAATATAAACGGAAAAAGGATTCCTCCATAATAACAAACGAAAAGTATCTATGAATAAACTGCACACATTTTACTGGAAAGGTAAAGGACAGTCTGAACAAACGGAGCAGCAAGGTTTCCAGTCGGAAAAACCGCGTATCAATGGCGTCCGTTTCTCCCGAGTGAAGAGAGCGTCCCCGCAACTCTAACACGCCCAGCACGTAGCACGGCTTCATAAAAGATGTTTTACAAATAACGGAGTAAATTATTTAATAATGGGCATTGGTAAACCTGACTCACAGATTTTAAAACATGGTTTAATACAATGAAAGACTCGCAAGAAACTACAAAAACAGCACATAAAGATCCTGAGCACCCAGCGCCAGCTTCCCCGGGCGGGGGGCGGGGCCAGGGGCTGCCGGCGGCCACACCCACACCTCCCCCGCCCGGGCTGAGCGGGCTGGCCCCGCCCCTTTGGTCTGTGTTTCTGTGCCCAGGTCCATTAAAGTTTTCCACATGTAAAGATTCGCTGTGAAGATTTGAAAAGATTTTTCAACGTGCAGACCCTTACCTCACAGCAAACATCAAAACAAGATACCACTGGATTTAAAAGTGAATTTCAAGGTTTTACTTCAACATGAACGACTACTTATCAGATACTCAGTAGGGAAAGACTTTCTGAACCTGAAATCATGGGGGGAAAGTGAAATCTAGAATGATGTATATATTGTATATAGATAGATAAATACATATACATAGTTTGTGAGCACCTACTATGCATCAGACAGTCCAATGCTGAGCAGAACAGTCTGTGCCTTCACAGGGCCCGCGTCTCAGGGCCCCACCCATGCCGCACACATACTATATACATATACTGCGAACAACAAACTAGGCACAACACAAACCCAGTGGCTAATAATCTTAAAATAACTAAAAGAGAAACAATTAGAAAAATACTAAGACCACCTAAGGCCCCCTAATAGTGGGCTGAATGGTGCCCCCACCCCCAGGTAAGTCCATACCCTAATCTCCAGAACCCATGAGCGTTATCCTATATTTTGGGGGGAAAAGAGTCTTTGCAGATGCAATTAAGTTAAGAATCTTGAGCCCTGGCTGGTGTAGCTCAGTGGATTGAGCATGGGCTGGGAACCAAAGGGTCCCAGTTCAATTCCCAGTCAGGGCACATGCCTGGGTTGCAGGCCAGGTCCCCTGTGAGGGCCATGTGAGAGGCAACCATACATTGCTGTTTCTCTCCCTCTCTGTCTCCCTTCTTTCCCCTCTCTCTAAAAATAAATAAAATCTTAAAAAAAAAAAAAGTTTAAAAAAAAAAAAAAAGAATCTTGAGATAAGGAGATCACCCTGGACTGTCTCAAATGTCCCTGAGTCCAGTGACAACTGTTCTTGTAAGAGCCACACAGAGGAGACAGAAGGAAGAGGAGCCACATGAATGTGGAGCTGGAGACCCTCGTGATGCAGCCACAAGGCGCCGGCCGCCAGGAGCCGCCAAACACAGGAGGAGACAAGGAACAGTCACCCCTCAGGCCCCCAGAGGAAGCGCAGCCTGCTGATCCCCAACTTCTAGCCTCCAGAACTGTTGGAGAATAAACTTCCACTGTTTTAAGTTAACATGTTTGCAGTAATTAGTTAAAGCAGTCACAGGAAACTAATACACACAATAAATAATAGAATGGCCAAAAAAATTTGAAATTCAATCACTCATTCCAAATATCTGCTGAGCAACAACTAGGTGCCAAAAGCTGAGCAGTGCTAGGCCCCAGAGCCGGCAAAACGGAGCGGCGCCGTGCGGCAGGGAGCTCCCTGCCCCAGCTCCCACCAGGCTGCAAACGACGCTGGCCGAGCCCGGGAATGCCCACTCGGCACACCCTTCTTCTCAGGAAAGTGGGACCTTCCACCCAGCTTTCACCAGCCTCTCTTACAGGACAGTAGACACTTAATGAACACACCACGGCCCAGGTCAGCGCAGTGCCCTGGGCACATCATGCCAGAGGGAAGAGGCACCAACTCCAAACTCTCAAACTGCCCACCTGCCAGTTCAGAAGACACAAGTCACAGAGGGTCTTGCTGACCTAACCAATGCTTCTAACTTTCTGAAAGAGCCAGACTTGTGACACCTACTGCCAGGCTCCTGGGCCAACACTCCCTTGACAGCAGCATAAAATGGAACCTCTCACACCCTGGCTGGTTTTCCCAGTGTCCTTCTACCGTCCCCAAGGAAGAAAGTAACAGGCTCTCGCTTGAGGCCCAAGGCCCAAGTGGTCATTATTTGGCTTCAGTGCCTAATTAATATTGACCCGAGCTCTGCAGGGCAAGCTCAGCTTATGTCCAGCAGGAGGTACCTGCTGCTCCACCCAGAGCAGCTTTAAGAGGGGCTTTAGACCCTGGTCACAGCCTCCTCTACCAGGAGCAGTGACTTGACCCAGGTGCTATCCCTTCCCCAACCGCCGCTCCTGCACTCTAGAGCTCCTCCCAGCCACTCGGCACCTCACAGCTGACACAGGCCTCAGGCAGGACAGACAGCCAGCCTCCCTCCCCATGCCTGCCTCAGTGCCAGCACACTGGCCTCCCCAAGCTCCGTTCTCACACAGCACAGCACTATCCAGAAGGCCACTATTCAAGGTCAGATACCAGCCAAGGAGCAACATGGAAGCTAAACCAACCTGAAGCACATAGGCATGTCTCTGCCTGGGCGGATCATCTTGTGGCATGGGTGGGGCCATGAAATGTGGGCCCTGTGAAGGCACAGACTGTTCTGCTCAACACTGGACTGTCTGACGCATAGTAGGTGCTCAGCAAAAGCTTGAACATGACTTCATCTTTGCTGTGCTGCTCTGTGCTAGAACTAGAGGGTTTACAAAAGACACATTCCTGTCCTCAAAGGGTTAGCAATTTTCTGGGGTACATTAAACAGCACAAGAAAAACACTAATATAAAGCAGAATCTGAAAAATCCCTCTAAGAGATGAGCAACACGCACCTGGAATGGGGAGGGGGGCGGCAAAAAACACGGTTTGAGCAAAGAGATGACATCAGAGATAGAATCTGAAGAGTGGGCAGGATCGACAGTGAGGGGACAAATGGTAAGAAAGTTCCCAGAAGTAAAACTGTAGCGAGGAGGTAGGAGGGGAGAGGTGTGCCTCTGGGGAGCAATCACTAACAGCTGTCACCCACTGGGTGCTCATCCAGGGGCAAAGCCTGCGCAGGTATTAAGTAAGTCACCTGGGTCTCAGAACACATCAGTGGGGGCATTTAGGATGAGCCCCACTGAGAGAAGGAAGTGGAGCCTCAGAGGGGTTACCAGGCTCGGGCACACAGGCACAGCTAGTCAGCGGCAGAGCCAGGAGCAGAAACTAAATGTTTCCAGAACCTATCACAGTCTTTGCCACATCCGACCTGGTGGCTGTCACTGGCTGGTCCAAGGAAATGTGTAGTTCTGCATAGTTCTCAACTTCTCCTTTCTGGAAGCTACTTATTTGCACAGCAAGAAATGTCTACCTACAGCGTCTTATGGCATTTAAAGCACCCCTACCTTGGCCGTCCCAAGGGAAGATGGTGTTTTTCTCCTTCCTTCTTCCCGTTAAGACTAACAATAAAGAGAAGTCCAAGGATGACCAACTCAGCCTGCCAGATGACCTCAAAGACGCTGGCTCCCTTTTCTTGCCCGCAAAATACTGTTTCCTGCATTCTAAGCAGTGATCTGAGAAGAAAAACAAAACACTACAGCAAACCATACTAAAGCCTGTTCTAATTTCAGCACTGTGAAATGTAGGGAAAGGCTGGTTTTAGAGTCAATGAAACAGAGCAACAAGTAACTACCAGGTACCTGCCATTCGGCCCGCGTGGGGACACCGCTGAGCCCTACAGTCAACTCAGTCCTCTCCACAATCCAGAAGGAAAGCCATTACTGACCCCATTTTATAGACAGAGAAATTCAGATCCAGAGGGGCTGAGTATCTTATTGAAGAGCAAACCCAGGTCTCTCTCACTCCACGGACTAAACACTAAGCCAAACTACTGTGCACAGTGTCTAGTACCTTCAAAAGGGCACTGCTGGTTCTAATATTCAAGGAGTCTATCTGTTTCATTCCTCCTGAATTTCTCGATATTTTTATTTCATGACCCTCTAAGCCCTCCCCTTCCTATAAGGTCAAACCCTTATGCCCCATGACCTCAGCTCTCTGAATCAAGAAGTCCATGTCGATTATGTCACCACACTGTGGCATAAGGTTTGACACTTGTTTCCTCCTGATAAACTGGTCTCCAAAAAACACACATTCCTAACCCATTTAAAACACCCTGAAAGCTACAGTAATCAAAACCATGTCATTTTTGGCATGAGGACAAACAGACCGATGGAAAGGAACAAGGAGACCACGTATACACTTTCAGATCCTTGGAAACTTGTCTATGACAGTGAGAAAGAAAGAGAGCTTTTTGAGAGCGCAGGATGACTGGGCGTCTGCTTGGAAAAACAAATCCCTGCCTCACACCACACATAACAGATTAATTCCAACTCTAGAGGCAAGTCCTAAAGAAGCATTTGATATGCACTGGGAGACCAGCGAAGCTGCTGACTACAGGGGAAAATGTCAACAACCCACAGATCCAGCAAGAGAAAATCAGATATGCGAATTCTATCATTTGACTGAGAATGGACTAGCACATAGCACTTACATATTCTAGAGACACATAGAAACATGGAGAACTCTCATGAGCATAACAGTAAACACCACAGTGCACGGTGATGCACGACACTGCCTGTGCAAAGACTAAGACACACAGACAACACTGCTCATCTTCGTGGCGGACGACGTGGAAGCCTGAGAACGTGCACTGAGGGCAAACCCACACCGATTTCACAAGCTGGTGTTGCTTCTGCGGCGGAGGAAAGGTGGCGGGATTAGAAAACAATTAAAAATTAGAAACAATTTTGGTTGAGGTTGAAAAGCCTGTGTTGAGCATGACGATCTGTCCTCATTCTCTGCAGTATCCAGTTGCTCTGGAATGAAAACGTTTCTACTGCACACACGTGCATGCACACGTGCGCGTGCAGAGCGAAAGGGTGGGAGGGCGCTGGCGCCCTCAGCTGTCTGCTGCACCGTGCCTCGGCTGCGCTCTGACTCCCCAGCCGCACCTCAGAGGGAGGAGGGTCTGCTGGGTTCCTTGCTCAGCAGCCACTACACCCCCCACCCCCGCCCTCTGGGCGCCAGTGATGTGCTGGCACAGGGCATCCCAAGACACTACTGTACCCTAGTCTCCCCACTCACTCACATACCACCCCACAATTTTGCCACTGAAAGCAAAAACATTCTGAAACATGGAAGGGCCTATTTAATCAACTCACTTTTTAAATTTAATTTTTTACAGTGTATGTCACACCTGCAAGTACAAAATCATAATCATATATCACAAATAAACAGTTATTGTAAAACTTAGTATATAGATATGCAGCAGGCAATGCTCTCCTACATACCCCTAGCACCCAGGTTTGGAGCCTGGGCTCACGACTGTGCCCACCACTTACTATTGGGTAAATGGCTCCGTTTGTGAGCATCAGCTTCCACGTCTCCGAAAAGTGGACGATGTTGGTGCTTCCAGGCAGAGGGCTGCTGGAGAACTGAAGGCGCATCCAGCATGGATGGTACACAGGAAGTCTTTGGCTGGACTCCCAACCTGTCAGCACTGGCAGACAGTGCAAGGGGCCCTTCCAGCTGGTGGTGGCCTTTCCACAGCCTCAAACCATTCCAGACAATTCCCTCTAATATCTCTGGCCCCGTCCTCTACTTTGGAGTTGTTTAAAGGCCTTTTAAAGCAGGGGAGGAGCCCTGGATCAGCACTTGGTGATTTAAACTAGCCCTCCACAGGTGGCCACCGGCCTAGCCCAGAGGAGCCCAGTGCCTGGAACGGCAGGAGTAGGAGGAAGGGTGGTCACAGGATGTACTCACACCTTCCCACCCCCGTCAGCAGTGGCCTGCAGAGCCCTGGTGGCCCCACCCAGTTTAGCACTCCAACTTCAGCCCACAGGGATGGGCGGGGGGAGCTCCTTGGCTGCACTCAGGCCCAGTGGGGAGCCCCAGCCTCCAGCCAGGGGAGAAGGGCCCTGACCAAAGGGCCCTGAAGCCATTCCAAAGGGTTGGAAGTTTCTCTCCTCCCCAAGCCTAGGCTGCGTTCAATCCCCACCCTTCTGCCCTTCCTCCCCTCCACCCCACATGGAAATGGGGGAGGAGGGCAATGAGAATGAGAGATAGCAGAGAAAGCTTTTCCAAGGAAAACAAAATGAAATACACACATTCAGCACTCTACAATGTGCCTGGCCCAGGCAGCTGTTCAGCAAACCTCTGCTTCCTTCTCTTCTTTCAGGCAGCCCACAACACCCAACATCTCCTGGCCCGGCACGGCCGGACTTGCTCTATAAAGGGCCAGCAGTCACTATTCTCAGCCTTGTGGGCCACAGATCTCTTCACAACTATTCAACTCTACCTCTGTAACAAGAAAGCAGCCATAGATGATATGTGGGTGAATGGGCACAGATGTGTTCCAATAAAACTTTATTTGAATTTTCACAGGATGTTCGATCTCCCTGCTGACCTCTTCCTTCCTCCCAACTTCTTTGGGCACTTTGCAATGATGCCCCTCAGCTGTCTTGTATGATGGCTAGGTCGCAGCTCCCCAACTGGCTGGTAGCTCTTGATGCCAGCTACCAGTTTACCCAAACCAATTCACACACATATACACACACAGGCACACACACCAGCCCCTATACAGTACAGGCATGTGACAGACTTCAATGGATGGTGGCAGAACTTGATATAAATTCCCTAAGGCAAATAACAGAGCTGAAACTAAACCAAGCCAAACCAAGAAGTGTGTGAAAGATGCTCAGCCTCCATAATGGTCAAAGAAATGTCAGATTCAAATAATTCTCTCAGCTTGCCAAAGTTTTCACAGATTGCTAACACCCCATGGGGACTAAAGACGGGGAAATGGGCCCTCACACATGCTGGAGGTGGGACATACCACGTCACAGCCTGCTGGGCCTCCAGACAACACCCATCAATACAGCAAACAAAAAAGCCCGCGGCCTGACTGTCCCATCCGAAAAGTGCTCAGTGATATGCACACAATGTGACTGCTCTTTTATTTTAAAATGTTACATACATACCCCTATGAGCACTTCCCTTTTAAATTATATACATCCTCAGCATCAGCTTTTTGAAAACTAGGAATATATTACACACATATTTGAAAAAGTACAAAACAAAAAGGGGGAGTGCCACATCTGCTCCAAGCACGTAACAGATGTCCACTGGGACAATGACTGGTGTTTTTATTACAGGGCCAGGCTGGTGCCCAAAAGCCCACCATACAGAAGGGCACTTGGGGAAAAGTCTTCATTTAATAAACAGAACAGCAAACACATGAGTTCATGCCTCATGCAAGTGAGGTCAGACATGCAGAGGTCCTTCCAACCCAGTATCTCTCTGGGAGACCACCCTGAGAACCCACAAGTACAATAAGACTGTGCCCATTTTAGAGGTGAGGAAACCAAGGCCCAGAGAGGCGTTGATGTGGCCAATGTACTGGTGAAGAGGGGAAGGAGGGTCTGAGATCAGGTCAGACACAGAGTTGAGCCAAACTCTGCCACGTGCTGGTGTGTTCACGAACCTCTCTGCACCTCTCTCTACAGCTACAAACTGTTCCTTGCAGAACTGCTATGAGGCTTAAATGAGACGATGCCCTCCAGCCCGGCATATAATGAGTGCCCAACAAGTGCCAGTTCAGGACTCCCACTTCCAAACGATGACTGCTAAACGCCCCCTCCTGCCCGGAGCCCGCCCATCACAGGCCACTGTACTGGGGGCTGCACAGCTTTGCTCCAGCCCTCACACAGCTCCACACACAGAATGAGCCTGCTGCCCAAGGCCACCCAAGGTCACACAGCCAGGAGACAGCCAGGCTGGGACGTGCACCCAGGTAGGGATGACTCCCCCGGAAGGGGTTTGGGTGGGGAGGCTCAAAGGCTTCAGGGGGTAGGCAGGTGGGGGATGCCAGGCAGGCTGCTGTGACGCAGGTACTGTCCCCGCAGGCCCCCCTCCCGCCTCCCCTGAGCTGTGCCCACCAGGCTCTCCTGCAGAGAGGCTCTGCCCAGTGAGCGGAACCCAGTGCAGGGCCTCCTGCCCAGATCACGATGTTCCCAAGAACAGGAGGCAACTGCCCTGCCAGCCAAGATTTACAGGTTGTTTACTTTCCAACAGTTACTGCTCTGGGAAATTAATGCCACATAAAACATAATGGAGGCCATCATTACCTCAGAGAGAGGAGGGCTGGGCACAACACTCCTGTCCTCGTGGCAGACAGAGCGCAAATGCTGCCCACAGTGTCCGGCATGTGTGGTTTGTCTTGTCACTTGAATATGTGCAGCATTACGCAAGTTTGTGGACACAGAGCACTCACACACAGGCATGCTTCAGGGAAAAGGCTCTGCCACCAACAGGCCCAATCCCAACCCTGAGCCCCGTGGCTGGGTGACCCTGGGTGAGATGTTTTGCCTCCTCATGAACACATACAGGTGCCCGGGACCAGGCACCACGCCTGGCACACCGCGGGTCTCCGATACGTACCTGGCAGATAGTGAGTGTGTGTGTGCGTGTGCACAAAAGTAAAAGAGTGAGTCATGTCCTGGAGTCTTTTTAGAGAAAAAGTGTTTTCAGGCTAGGGCGGGAAAAAGACAAGATGCTCCTCTTGTCTTAAGCACCTTGTGGCACTGAAAGTGAGGAGACGCGCAGAAAAAGGATGGAGGCATGTCAGAGCGACAGAGGAGCCAATCTGAAGAAGTTCCCAATGACCACGGCCGGCCCAATTTGAGCAACACACTAGAGATCAATAATGCTGAATTTTAACCCACAGAATAAAATAAATATCCATGAGCCTATACTGATATAATAAGTATAGATACATAAACTAACGGGGGAGAAGAGAAAGCTCTTTCTTATAGTGGCATTCCAACTGTGAAATGTGGGAAGAAGAGGGAAATAAATAAAAATTGGTGCAGACAAGATCCACCAATGGATGCTACAATCAGCGCAAATTTAAGGATGATCAAGGTATCAGCCTAGTCTCCAGGTATCTCCCTCCAAACGTTAATTGCAGAGGGAGCACTAGCAGAGCAGCCTGGCAGACACGAGGAGTCAAGGTCACTGCTACCATCAGGCGGAAGACCGTGCAGCACCACGCCCCTAGTACGACACACTGGCAAGGGCACCGTGTGACTTCTGTGGTGTTCTTGCCAAAAACACGTAACCTCCGTGAAATCATTAAAAACATCAGAGAAACCCAAACTGGGGAGCATGTACAAAACTGACTGGTAAGACCTCGGGACGTGTGAAGTTCATGGCAGAAAAGGGAAGACTAAAGGACTGTCACAGATTGGAGACCGAGGAAACGTGACCGCAAAGCGCCACGTGGGACCCTGGACAGAAACCTGGGACGGCAGGAGGGCGGATGGCAGTAGAGGAACTGGCCCAGTTCAAGCACAGCCCGCAGGAGAGTGAGCGGAGCCACGCCAGTGCGACCGCCCGGCTTCAGCAGCTGTGCCACGACGGCACGCTCACACCGTGGGAGGCTGAGTGAGAGGTGCACAGGGGTTCTTGGTGCTGTTCTCGACTTTTCTTTCCGTCTGAAATCACTCTCTTTTTCTTCCCCATGACGCCCCGGACTCCCGAGCCCCACCCAGCACTGTGGCCAGCAAACGAGTGGGGCCCAGGCGTGAGCCAGCTCGCGGGCACTGCTGGCGGAGTCTCAGTCCAGGCCTCTGGATCCCTGGACACTTGGTCATTCTAAAAAACTGTTTGCTTTGCTGTGACTGGTATATCTTTTTCCTATTTTATTTTACACTTGATTGTTGCTGGTTCATAGGGAACTCACTAATTTTTCATGTTAAACTTGTATCCAGCTACACTGCTGTACTAAAACCTATGAAGCTGCAGACCGTCAACCCATTTGGGTTACAAAATGGCAACTGCATATAGTTCCACCTGATGCAACGGTCCTCACAGGTCAACAAGCAAAAGGGCCACAGAAAAGAGCCATGTGTAAAAGAAATACATGTGAACAAATGAGAAGACATTCAATTTTACTTCTGTTATTAAAAAGTAGGTAACTGTAAATAAAAATAAAGTGCTAATTTTCTGTGTGAATATTAGAAAAGGTTCAAACAGTAGACAATATAGAATGCAGACAAGTCCTGGCTGGTGTAGCTCAGTGGACTGAGCGCGGGCCGGAAACCAAAGGGTCGCCGGATCGATTCCCAGTCGGGGCACATGCCTGGGTTGCAGGCCAGGTCCCCGGTGAGGGCCATGTGAGAGGCAACCATACATTGCTGTTTCTCTCCCTCTCTTTCTCTCTTCCTTCACCTCTCTCTAAAAATAAATAAAATCTTAAAAAAAAAAAAGAATGCAGGCAAGAATACGGATACGCGGGCACTGCCCTGCACAGATGGTAGGGGTATAAACACCGGGGCTAGTAAGACAAAGGACAGTAAAGAGTAGAAAATCAAATCTCTCAGATCAGGTCAGAACTGCGACTCACCCAGGCACCTCCCCTCCCAGCCCTGGACCCATATCCAAGCTGAGGGAGGCTAAGGGCACTCACATGCCCTTGATCAGCCAAGACCTTGGATGTGGGAGCCAGACAGCCTGGGTGCTCATATTCCAACCACCACTGTCTGGCCCCAGTCGGCCCATTTTCTGTGTTAGCCTATGGCAAGATAGATAAGGATTCTCTGGGAGTAAACCGGGCTTGTCAGTATAGCCCTGAGACAACCGAAGCCTCCTTTTCCCTCCGATCCCCAGGCCTTCCAGAGGCGTGTACACCTGTGGACCACCTCGGGAAACAGCTCCACTGTGAGCCACGGCTTCCAGGGCAGAAAAAGGAGAGGGTGGGAGCAGCCGTATTCACACAGGGCCCAGCTGTTGGGCCATACCTGGTCCAGGTGAGCCTGCCGCCTAGCAGGGCTAACAATCCCTCGCTGGGAGTGTAAAACTGGAAGCAGGGAACGAGAGTAGCAGCCTCCCTAGGTGTTGCCAGCAGCTTCTGATGGTCTCACCGTCAGCTCTCTGGTCACAGAGGCAGGGAAGCTGGTGGGAAGAGTCAGTATGAGGCAGATCCCCAGAGAGGAACAGAGAAGAGAGTCAGAAATCCTCATGGAGTTTGAGCCTCGGGCTTCAGTTTGCTCCTGAGGCCGCGTGGCTGCACTGCAGCCCTGCCTTGAGCCCTGGCTTTTTGTGCTGCCAGCGGGCGGCCGATAGTGGCCCACAGAAGAGGTTCCATCACTCTGTCATCACCTGCCAAAAAGACGGACAATAGCAAGTGCTGGATGTGGACAAACTGCAACCCTCACACACTGGTGGGAATGTGTAATGGTGCAGCCACTTCGGTAAACGGTCTGGCATCTCCTCAAAACATTAAACATAGAGTTACCACGTGCCCGAGAAATTGCACGCCTAGGTGTATACACACAGGAACAACAAAACACAGGCCCACACAAAAATGTGTACGTGAATGTTCACAGCAACATACTCGTAACAGCCACAAAGTGGCAACGACCTGACTGTCCATCGACTAAAGAATGAATAAATAACAGTAGGTGCATCCATATAATGACGTGTCACTGGGCAACAAAAAGGCCAAAGGTTGTGATGCGCGCTGCTGACGGCCCCTGAGAACGTCGTGCTGAGTGAAAGCAGGCAGTCACAGAAGACGACCATCTGTGCCACGCCATTGCTACGGGATGTCAGAAAAGGCAGATTTACAGTTATAAAGTGGATTAGTGGTTGCCTAGGACGGGGCGGAGGGGTGTGGCGGGAAGAGTGGGAAGTGATTACTAATGGGTGCAGAGTTTACTTCAGGAAGAATAATGTTCTAAAGTTAGTTGTGGTAATAGTTTAATATATTTAGTTAAATGTACTAAAAAACATGAACTGCGTAGTTTAAATGAGTGGATTATACGGTATGTGAATTATATCCCAACAAAACTATTTTAAAAAAAGGGAGATCAGATTAAAGTGTCACTCTGTGACCCAAGGCAAGTCACACAGACTTGCTGGGCCTCTGTTCACCGATCTGTAATACAAGAATGAGACGCGGGCGGGGGGGGGGGGGTGAGTTGCCTAAGCTAGGTCAGTGCTTCTCAAACTTTAATATGTTCATAAATCGCCGGAAACTTGTTAAAATGCAAGTTCTCATTCAGTTGTTCTGCAACAGACCCAAGCTTCTGCATTTCTAGCCAGCGTTCAGGTAACGCTGCTCCAGGCACCGCATTTCCAGCAGCAGGTGCTCAGAGACACATCAGCCCTCTCACTCTAATACTTAAGGAGCCTGCTCTGCCCAGCTCTGTGAATTCCCAGAGGAGGTGCAGTCTCTCCTTCCCCTTCAGCATTCAAAGGGTCCTCTAACCACCCAGGTAGAAGTTTCCAGGACATGGTCTCTGGCAAAGGAAGGTCAAGAACCTCCCAAATCTACCTGGGCACGGAGCCCCCGGCTGTGCACACAGAGGTCCTCCACCTGCAAAGCCTAGAGCCACGAGTGCAGCAGGGCCCACATTTTCTTTACAAGGTCCATCCCTCTCCTTCTGGAAAGAAAAAAGTGAAGAACAGCAGTGCCTTCCATGCAGTGGCTAACAAATCCCAGTATTCCCTAGCATCTGATTGCTGGGCTGTTCAGTGGAGACAGATTCCCGCCCTTCCCAGTTCTAGCACAGCAGGAACCACAGACTCCAGGAGGTTCTGATGCTCCTGCATTTCAGTTCAAGGCCAAATAACACTCTAGAGCCACTGTGGAGGGAAGACAGCATACCGCACTCCAAGAGAAATGTTGGGAACCCACGACACACGCTGAAAAGTCAACTCTACCCTCCAGACCTCAGTTTCCCCATCACTAAATGGTTGAATGAGATGCCCCTTAAGGTACCCAAAGGACATTCATGTGTAAGACAAGGTGACAGGCAAAACAGGAGGTAGAAAGGGAAGCCAGCTGTCCACCTCTGGCCTCCAGCCGAGAAACACCAACAACGCCCTCACACAATGGGCTTCTTTGCCAGGCAGCTCCGACAGGAAGAGCGTCCCATGGCGCCTGTGAGAGGGACACAGCCCTGAGAAAAATGAGGTAGGAACATCAGTTCCTAATTAACACAAGGAAGCACCTGTCCTTCTCCCGGTAGCCTCTACAGACGCCGAAACTGTCCATACCTGGGCTCACACCTGGCCCTGCCTCAGCAGGTTGAATGACCCCAAAACATCCATCTTTTCTCTGGGCTTCCTCCCTTCTCTTGTGAAATACATGGATTAAAACGATCATGGCACCGGCTTGTGGAGACTGGCTACTCTGACACATAACACAAAAACACCTTCCTCGTTCAGAGCAGATAATCTGCGTACATTCTTCTAAGTAGTAATTCTCCCATAATCCACCTGAAACCTGACTCAGGGATCCATTTACAAAGAGTAGAGTGTAAAGTGGTTCTTCCTACCCCTGCTCTTCTTTCCTGCTCCCCTCCCCTCCAACACCCATGAAAAATAGCCAAAGTTAACGGCAGAAGAGAAATAACATTTATTAAGATCTGCTGATATACCCAGCATTAAATATCAGTATCTTCCTACAATGTACCATACAAATTATAACCCTTTCTACCTGTGCAGTGACCAAAGCAGAGTTTATTAAACCTGGTCCTCCAGTCCCACCGATGGTCTGTCCTGGTTTGTTCAGGGGTCGGGCACTCATTGGTGCCGGGCAGTCAGATGTGGGCCACAAGCTGCTGGCCAGGGACAAAGCCGCAGTGCCTTTTGGAACCAGGGAGGGCATGCTGACAGCCACAAAAAATCTGTGCTGCTGGTCCTGTGGCATCTGGGCGGAGCCCTCAGGAAGTTTAAATTATGGGCACCAGCTTGTTTGAGTTGCCCCTGAAATTTTGGAGTATGCTACTTTGATTATTTTTACAGTAAAAGCTAAGGCACCTGGCGGAAACATGAGCTGGCTTAAAGGGCTGCTGCCCAGATCGAAGAGCGTGTATATCAGCAGGCAGACAGGATGCATCACAGAAGCCAGCGAAGCCCCTGAGCCACTAAAAGAGGGGACCAGTCCTCTGTCGTCACCAACTGTGTCTGGCAGCACTCAGTGAAGCTGCGGACAGGGCCTCCTTCTCACGGGGGACACGGCAGACCTCCTTGAGCAGGGACAGAAAAGCAAGTCCTCTAAAATTTCATGTCATGGAGTATCATGATGACTCGTCCGGAGGGCAGACATGGTCGCTCACAGGCATCAAATCCTTCCAGTCCCAGGAGACTGAGGCCAAAAACATCTGAAAGACACCTCAGAAGACTGCAGAACGACACCCACTGGAAACAGCACCTGGTTTGGGTGACGACAGCCAGCTTCAGGAAAGCCTGCAGGTGCTTGTCCAAGAAATGTTGAAGGAAAGGGAAAGAGCAGAGCAGCTGAGGAAGACGAAGAGGTGCCTGAACACTTCCACACACAGAGGGATCGGGAAGGCGACGGTGGAGGGCCCGTTAACATCTCAGACTGAAGCTGCACTAAAACGATCGCCTCACCCGCTCAGATTAAAGAGAGGGAGGCAGGAAACAGAGACCAGGATGAGGAGTCGGATGTGATTTGAAGAAACTCAATGATCTCTCAACTTAAACGCTTCCCTAACATTTAGAGAGAAAAACAAAGGGTATTTTAAAACTTATATGAAGAAAATCAAATGCACAAAGCACCTGCAATTGAAATCCAAGTCTCCACCCAGCCAGCGTAGGCATCCTAACCCATTCTAACGCATCAGCCCAAAGATGCAAAGAGCTCTTACAAATAAGTAAGGATGAAAATCCTATTTGAAAAATGGGTAAATCACATGGAAGGCAAAAGGAATAGAAATAACCAAAAGGAATAGAATAAATAAAATATAAAACATATTCGACAAAATTGAGGAAATGAAAAACTAAAACAGGAATATTTCAGATTTCTTCCACCAATGAGCAAAGGTCAAAGAGCGCTGGCAAAGGCACAGGCATAAAACAGACGTCCCTCATTCATTCGGACAAGTCACACACGCCAGACGCTGTGCTAGGACAAGCAGCGGACAAAATATTCAAGGTCTCTGCCTTCAAGAAGTTTATACTCCAGGTGCGGGAGAGGTGGGGGGCAGATAGTAAGGGAGGAGGAAATAAACAATTATCCATATAGTTATTATTCATAAAAGCATGAATCAGTACAACTTTCTTACAGGGTAATGTGGTAGTATCTACAAAATGTGGTGCTGGCAGGTCTATTTCTAGAACTTTATCCTACAGAGATTTCACTCCTGCTCAAGCACAGAGATGCTCCCTGGAGTGCCAGGCACAGCCACGGAAAAGTGGGAACAAGCCCAAGGTTCCTCGAGAGGGTAAGCTATACAAGACCCACACCACGGGCCATCATGTAGCCAGCAAAGGTCGGCTTTGCTTTATTTTTGTGATGTTCCCACTGGGAAGACTTTCAGGATATTTTGTTGGACGAAAAAAAAAGCAAGTTGATAAACAGTAGATATAATATGATCCCATTTCTCTTAAAAGAGTCACGCACATTTCTACAAGTGTCTACGTATGTGTGTCTATATACAATCAGATACATGTAGGTCAGCACATGACTATGCAATTCAGACACACATGGGTGAACGTACGACTAAGAAAAATCTCAGAAGTGAGGTTACGAGCAGCTTTCTAGGGTACAAATTTATGTACTGTTTGGCTATTTTGTTTTATAGCAACTATGTGCTACTTTTACACTCTGGAAAAAACAACAAGGGAGAAAGCATTTTTAAAAAGTAATATTTAAGGGTCATCTGATTTACTCAGTTTATATCCCAAACTTCAGGCTAAAAATTAATCTGGAAAGAACATTTCAGCTACGGAGAAAGGCAGAGTGACTCATCCTCTGCCTCATTCCTGAAATTCAAAGTCACCGATATAATCAGGGAGAAGGGAAAATATAACTATGCATTTACTATTTGCCATTGATTATTCACTTAACTCTCAAGGCAACACACAAAATGAAACCATCCCAATGCCAGGTAAACAGAGGCTCCTAGAGATTAAGTGATTTTCCTAAAGCAGAAGCTTGTTTAAAAAAAAAAAAAAGTGCCGCCACTCTGTCTGGGCTCTGGGAACAGGGAAGACAGACTCCCCGGCAGGGTCTCCCCTCCGAGCCATTCCCTCAGGCCACTGTGGGTGGAGAGACTGAAGGGTGGGCGTGGGGTAGGAGAACCTGATTTCGTTTTTTTTTCTTTTGTTCAAGGGGGGATTTTCTCCCCTCTCCATTCCTTCATGGTCCTCGCCCTGCAAGTTTGCAAAGAGGCAATCCTAGAAAAAGTGGCCAAAAACAGCGTCTTCTTTTCCAGAACCCCACATCACCGCGCGGCCACTGCCCGGGCCAGCCCAACGAGGTGCCGTGGGAGGCAAACCGACTCAGCCTGCCATCTGTAAAACGGGAATACATAATACAGTTTGGGAGAATAATTTAAGAGAGAATATCATAAAGTGTTATGCAAATTCTAAAGTGCTAAACAAAGTATCACCCTAAAGGCTGTGCGGTGCCCACATAAAGTAACCCTTGACACAAACACTCACATCATTTAGGAGTCCAATGTTCCTTGTAACCACAATTATAAAGATGGTATTTTAACACCATGCATAGGATATGTCTCCTCCAGGTTATGTCTATCATCTGATTATACAGCAAATAGAAAACAGAAGAAAAGGTCAGCAGACCTTCTTGCCTGTTACTTGCCTGTCCGAAAACTACGTGTCAATTCTCAGAGGTGTAATTCTTAGTTCTAGAACCAATCCTGTGTTAATCTTTGAATTAGGAAAAGGATAAAAATAGTGAAAAATTTGCAAGTCCCAATTTGATGACCTCGTTCACTTCCCAAACAGGATTAGGGTAAACCTGAGTCTGCTTTACTGTTAACAATGCGTACTGTGCGCCACGCGCCGCTTTCAGTGCCCTGCATATATTCACTTACCTTATCCACATAGTAGCACCTACTCTGTGGGAATTTCTTTCCTCCATTTTACAGATGAAAACTGGAGAAACTGAATGGTTAAGAGACTCGTCCAAGAGGCTGTCCAATACCTTAGCCTCGGCAAGGCAGTTGGAGATCTAGGCCGTCATTCACACTCCTTGTGTTCCAAACCCTAGTCATCCTGAACTACTCAGGATTCTTTGGATAGACAGTGTGCTTGACTGCACCACCCCCACCCCAACCCATTCCTGCCTTTGCACATGGCTTTTCTCTCTTCTCACTGAGCCACCAATGAACAGGAAGTTTTTTTCCACGAATAAATGAAAGTAAGAGTCCAAAAGAAAGTCTTGACTACGTTTGTTTAAGATTCAAGAAGTTGCTTTGGTAGAAAGTACCAAAGCTTTCTCCAAAACAAGTCATTCTTGCAGTTGTATCTTATCTCAAAGCCAGAATTTACTTCAGATTGCCTGGGGTTCTTTCCTTTATTCTCCAGGACTCCTCCCTCACCACCCACTTCATCCCTTCCCTCTGGCTCCAGCCTGCCATCAGGAAAGACGCGTCCCCTGTGACCTTCGGCCAATGACAAAATCAATCTGAAAGTTTTCAGACCTACATTCAACAGCTGCCCAACCCTTTTCTTCAGGATTCCATTTCAGGGGATGACATACTTTGTTTTTCCTTTTTTTTTTTTTTTAAGATTTTACTTACTTTTAGAGAGATGGGAAGGAAGGGAGAGAGAAGGAGAGGAACATCGACGTGATCTGCAAGAGAAACATGGGTTGCCTCTCGCATGCCTCCAACCAGGGACCTGGTCTGCAACCCAGGCATCTGCCCTGACTAGGAGTCAAACTGGCAAACTTCCGGTTTGCAGGATGATGCCCAACTCGCAGAGCCACACTAATCAGGGCAACATGCTTTGTTTTCCAAACCATTTTCACCACATCCAAAATCAGTCATTGGACTTGGTGACAGGAAATCATATCTCATACTGCTTGCCTAAGCCACATGAGGTCAGGACATTGGTTTGACACCACACTGAGAAGTGGACATCCAATGGTTCTGGTGGCTTTTTGATTTACAGGTACATCCTCCCTTCCACGTCTTCAGAGAACTTTAAACACATCATTACAAGGAAAATGACACGGGATGGCTCAATAGAAAGACTGCAACATCACACAGCCAGTGCGGTAAACATTAAATACCTAATAGCAAACTTTTCAATTGACCAAAAAAATTGTGGCTGATATGTCCAAACTATCTTTTAACTGAACCAATGCCTCTGTCATATGACACAGAAGTATAGGCTACTGTAAATAAGGTGTGCTGAAAAAGAAATCCAGTACAGCATACTGATAATAGAACAAAAAGAGAGAAAATGGAATAAAATAAATTGTGCCTAATTTTATTTTTTAAAAGATTTCATTTATTTATTTTAGAGAGACGGGAAAGGAGGGAGAAAGAGTGAGAGAAACACTGATGTGTGAGAGGTACATTAATTGGTTGCCTCTCATGCACCCCCAACTGAGGACCTGGCCTGCAACCGAGGCATGCGCCCTAACTGGGAATCGAACCTGTAACATTTTGGTTCGCAGGCTGATGCTCAATCCACTGGGCCACACAAGCCAGGGCAAATCATGCCTAATTTTAATTTTCTGAATATTCATTGAGCACCTATCATCAAGGCACCAAGCTTAATGTTGGGGATATAATCTGTCCGATATATATATCTGCCCTCATAGAGCTTCCACTTTATTACGGGGGACAGGCACTACAATAATCACACTGTATATCTTCTTCTAGCAGTTATGGTAATATTGTCATAAATGTCAATAACAAGAAAATAGTAAAACAATATGCAGGCATAGTAAATTATGTTTAAGAGACTTTAATAATGACAGAAAGTGTTATTATAATAATAGTACTTAATAAAAGCAAGAAACAATTTTATAAAGCATATGACCTCAAAAATGTTAAAAAAAGAAGGATATAGAAGGAAGATCAAATGGTTGTAAAATCTATCTATACGAATAATTGAGAATGGCTAAGAAGAATTTTGTAAGGAACTTCTACTCCCAAATAGGAAACTATTTATTTCCAAGGAGAAGCAGACTGGGAGTCAATTAATCGCAGGGCACAGGACAAATACCTGCACAAGGGTCTGTTTCTAAACTGAAAGTTTAAAATATGGTTTTCTAAATGTTTCAAAAGTGGCATTTTAAACCCATAGAAAAGGATAAACTAGGCAATAACTAGTAAGTAGGTTATCTTTTTAGAAAAATATGCAAACTTAGACCTTTACATCACATCATAAATTCCAAATGCAACATAACAGAAATCTTACTGGAAAAGCTGGAAAGAAAACATATTTTGTGTTTTAATAATTCAAAATATCATCAAATGATGAATTATTACATTTCCCCCCAAATTTCTGCAGCATTTAAATGTTAAAGTTTTAAAACCATTTAATAAAATTTAGGAAACCATTAAACTGATTTGGGGTGGGAAAGCATTCTAAGCATAAAATAAAAACCATTTTACAAGACAAAAAGTTGACAAGAGAAACTTAAAGTAAATTTCTAAACACACACAACAAACCATGACATATCCCACACCGTAAATATCATCACGCAATAAAACAGTCAACCGGCCTGCGGCTGGGAAAAACGTTTGCAATGCACAGCAGCTAAAAGGCTGATGTTCTTCATATACATGGTGTGCTCTCATTACTGGTAAGACGTAAACATCCTGATAGGAAAATATGCAAAGGACATGAACATAATTGATGGAGAAATAAAAAAGATCAATAAACATCTGAAACTATTTGACGGTTTCAGCAGTGATAGAATTGCTACTTCAAAATGAAAGTCCATGTTCACTAATGAAGGCCTAGTACTGGGTGCCAGTGGGGCGCACCCGCTGGCCAGCGCCAGAGGCCGCGGCGCTGAGAAGGCCACGTGGTGGGCGCATCAAGAGCCTTATCAAACCCTTTGATCCGGTCATTCTATTTCTGAGTTATGTATCTAAAAATAAACAAATAATCAACATTTCCCACAAAGATAATGACGGAAAACTAAATATATGTATTATGAAACTGGACAAGTAACAACTATAAAATGTAATGCTATGCAGCCATTTTGAAAACTTCAGTTCTCAAAGCATTTTCCGTGACATTAGTTCACAAACACAGTAAGTTAAGAAAACAGGATACGTGTCTGTAGCATGACCATAACTGTAAAAGATGTCTATACACATATCTGGAAACAAGGTTAGCAGTGGTTCTCAGGTAAAATTAAAGGTTTTGATTTTACTTTTCTTTTGATTTTCCTCCTTATTCTTTTCTAAATCATCCAAAAAATTTTAATGAATATGTATTATTTTAATCATCAGGAAAATGTAGCTTAAAAATATCTAAAGTAAACGCATTAAATTAACACAGGATGGTAAGACCATGGGACAATTCTTTTTCCCTCTCTTTTAACTTATCTATATAGAGCACAGGAGACACTCTTCTAAAAAGACCTGGTCTGCTGACTGTAAAACACTGTCCAAAACTGACTGGATAAAGGTGGGAGGTGGTGGAGGGAACGTGGGGAAGGCAGTCAAAGACCTGAAGACGGCCAGGGAGGCGTGTGCACCCAGCAACCTGGTCCAGCAGTGCCTCAGACTACTCACTCCTCACACCACAGAACGGGGCCAGGAATAAGAACTGCCTTGGAGCGCAATGCTCCACAAACATCATCCAATTTCTTCATGCTGCGTTCAGGCAAGACAGAAGCAACTGCTCCAACACAACCAGCTGGCAGCAGTTGACCTTCGGTGAAAGAGAAAGAAAAATGGCTGAAGCCCTTCCACAAACAAGCCCGGATGCACAGAGCTCCCTTCCACACGGCCACAGCACCCACCATCAATGCCACCGGACTCAGCAGATGGAGCACAAACCTCAGGACCTGAGTCAGGTGCCCTACTGCTTGGCCTGGCAACTCACTGTGGCCACAGAGCTATTACCAGGATAAACATGCCCTTCCACTGGGCCAAGTCAACCACAGGAAAGGGCTGTTTCCACCCAGAGGCACCTGCTAATTTGGTTCCCTGGCCCAGAAGCTAGCAAGTTCAGCAGTCCAAGGAGAGCTTGATGATCAGGCTGAACTTCCACCCCCAGCTGGCTTCCCAAATTGAGGAGTCAAAGTTCTACAGAAAGGAGGCAGCCTGTGTAGGACAAACCACTAGCACACTCCAGCTCCCTTGCAACTCGGTGCAACTCTACAGAGACCACTATGTTCCCCTGCCCCTCTGCTCTTCTCATGTATTTATTTATTTAAAGATGTTATTTATTTTTTTGGCAGAGGGGAAGGGAGGGAGAAAGAGAGGGAAACAAACAGTGATGTGAGAGAGAAACATCAGTGTGTGGTTACCTCTCACACACCCCTAGCCGGGCACCTGGCCGAAACCCAGGCATGTGCCCTGACTAGGAATCAAACCAGTGACCTTTTGGGTTTGTGGGATGATGCTCAACCTACTAAGCCACATCAGTCAGGGCTGCTCTTCCCATTTAAAACTGAGGGGCAATCAATCCACTTGATGCAGGGGTGTCCATGAGGTGACACAGGAAGGAAATTCATAAATACATACGCACAATCACAGAGTAACCACACAAATGCCATCCGTCAGGACAATGATACTGGGTTCCTGATAAAGGGAGTCCGAGATCAAAAAGCCACTATCATATCTGGCACTTCACATACGTTCACTGCTTTAAATGTCACAAAATTAAACGTCCTATTTTACACATGAAAACACTGAAGCTCAGAGAAAAAAAAAATGCAGCTCAAAGTCACAGACCTAGGAAATGCTAAAGTTGGAATTGAAACTCCAGAGCCCATGCCATTTCTCGCAGTACACAGTGAGAAACTGTGTCCCCATCACCACAAAGGACATCGATCTGGCACATGTGGAGTCCAGCCCCCATGCTGCGTCAGTCCAGGGCCAGTCTCCCCAGCACCAAGGGTGCAGCTCCGGAACGAGGACAGACCTGGCACACCAAATGTGCTTAGTCTATGCGCAGGAAAGGGCATCAGCGGCGGTCACAGGAAACGGCAATCATAACAATGGCTGCGCTCACGGAGCATCTGCTGTGTGGAGGGCCTGGGCAAAGAATGTTACCCATATTCAGCCTAAGTAACAGCAGAGTTGATGTGTCCTTTTTTCAGATGAAAACACTGAGGTTCAGTGACGTCTCACAGCTAGGAAATGTAATCCAACTGACACCACAGCCTCCTTCCTGATTCCCGCCTCCCCTACTGTGACAAACTGATGAAACCCAAATAGGGGTTCAGGTCAACTCCCCCTTCCTTCTGTGGGGGGCAGGGTGGGGAAGCTTTTCCCCAGCCCCCTGGCTCTGCCCTGACCCAGTGCTCTGGCCACTACCTTGGTTGAGGTAGGTCAGCGTCTCTTCATGCAGCTTCACAGCTGGGGATGTGGCAGCGCACAGCACGTACTGCAGGGGTGGCAGGCGGGCTTCGTTCTCAGGGGAAAGCTGGGGTTCCTCCTGCTTGAAGATGGGCAGAGCGAGCACATCACTGCAACACACAGAGGGAGCGGTCAGGAGCAGAGCCCCAGGAGCCCATTTGCAAAGACAGAGCCACGCTGGGAGCAGGGAATGCAGACCACAGTCCTCAAGGGCAGCACAGCAAAGCACATGGCAGCGTGCCGGGTCAGCTTCCCACACCGCACAGCACAAATACTTTCAGAAGGAGCAAACCAACCTGTGGTGATTCTACTTTCTCTGTGTCCCTCAAGAGATTCAGTCAATCGAATCATTAATGAGGTCAAAATGGGAACTCATCTAACATATACAAATTACAGACATATTCTCTATGACAAGGGGACTAACAGCAATGGAGTGAACTTTAGATGCCACACTCTTTCCATCCGTAAGAACGACATTATAAAATCTTGCTTTTAAAATAAGACTCTGAACAGATATTTTAATTGTTTATTTTCATTTATTTATATTTTTAACCCTTACCCAAGGATATATTTGATTTTAGAGAGAGGGGAGGGGAAAGAGAGAGAAACATCGATGTGAGAGCACAACATCAACTGGCTGCCTCCTGTGTGTGCCACAGCTGGGGGTCCAACCCGCAACCAGGTACGCGCCCTGACTGGGAATCAAACCCACAACCTTTTGGTGTACCGGACAACACTCCAATCAACTGAGCCGCCCAGCCAGGGCAAATATTTTAATTGTTTAAATAAACTGTTCTATTTATTGGCCACTTCTCAAAATAATACAACTCTGTCCTTGGGGCTCTGTAAACTATGCAAATACAGAAACTGTTTGCTTTACTCACCCAGACTGAGACATCCCCGACCCTTCTAAAAATAAAAAAGACAGCTGATCCATAATCCCTATGATAAGGGTCATACTAATACCTCCTAAATGTAAAACAAGGACATTGGTTTCAATTCTGTGCTCTTATTCAAACAGAAAATGGTTAGATGCTCAAAGATTCTTTTCCTCCACGCCTGAACAAAACTCCCTTACATATCCAAAAAAAGCCTAGCCTCACAGCAGCCTATGACTAGAGAAAACGTTTCTAGATGTATTTTTAAATGCCGTTGCAAAGAAAAAAGAAATCCTTGAGAACATGAATGACCTGTTGCACCAAGACCTCTAAATTACAAGCAGCATGAAAACAGGTGCCAAAAAAGTGCCAGTGCCCTTATCTTGATAACCCTCCTCCCTCTGTGTGTCCAGGGTTATGAATCAGATTCACTGACCCCACTTCACTGTATAAACAGCAGAGCCACTAGTACAATCTGTTCCTCACACAACACAATAAACGAAGGTCTCTGAAACACAAACTCAGCACACACCTCAACGATGTCTAACCAATTCCCAGAAGGAAAAACCAGGCTTGGTGCACAGCTGGAAAGCCTCCTGTGAGTGCACCTCCCCTGCCATGGTCCGTGGCCCAAAAGACCAGAGCACAGTGCTATGCTGACTCTCCCTACACCGCGCCTTCCTTTTACCAGACTGGCACACACTCCCAACCCCAGTGGTTATATAGAAACAAGGGAGAAGCAGGCAGGCCGGCCCACCCAGGGATGGCATAAATTCATGTTTGCCCAGACCATGTTAAGCTAATAATCCATGGGCTGGCTGCTGCCTTTAAATTTAAAAAAGGGGGTGGGGGTGGGCGGGGTAAGAACCATCACTCAACAGTAACTTGTTTCAAGGCTGGCATCCTTATTTGCCAAGGAATAAAAGTCATGAGAACACCAAATAGAAAAGGGGAAGAAGGGAGTTTTATAAAGGCCACCACCCTGGTAAGGTCAAACAACTTGCAAAAGTTCTGCAGTGAGGAGGCAACCAAAAATAAAATGTAAAAACCAAGGAAGAGGACAAGACCCTCACTCTAGAGCTGGGGTGACAAGGAACATATTTACTGACCGCCCCCCACGCCCCCACCCCCCGCACCTTGGCCTTCATTGAGGTCAACTTCTACAAGGCAAAAACCCTAGCTTCTAAGAAGTGAAATAAAAGGGGTTGGGGGGCATGGACCAAATGCTTCTTTATCCATGGACCCAAAATGATCCCAGAAACCAATATGGCTTTATGGCACTTCTCACCCCAACTCCCTGCCCTCCCCGCAACCTCCAGGGCAATACCAAAACCCCAAAAGGCATCTAGGCATTCATTCCATAGACAAATTTCCACCTCAGCAGCAGAGGTGCCTCCCATGCAAAGGGAATTATTCCCTAATGGGATGACATTGTAGGTATCCAGGAAGTTTTAAATACACTCACCCTCCATTCAAGGTCACCTTCAAAATCAATTCTAAGGTATGACACACACTTAATGGCCACAAACTAAAACTTAGGCAAAACTAATTAAAACTGTATCATGCATTATAATAAATATGTTGTAGCATTTTGTGTAAGAAAATGGACATGATCTTCTGCCAGGCATTATCTATCATCTGCCCAGTGGGCTTCGGACATAACCCAGAGCAGCTTCCCTCTGGTGACATCATCAAGGTTTTCAGGGAGGCCATTGATCCTTAATTAAGACCCTAAACATATGCCACCCCCTATGACCCTGGCCACGAATAAAAACAACATACACACCAACTTAGTCATTCCTTTGCCTTCTGGATGGAGGATGTCTTCAAGGAGAACAACTGGACAAATACCTATCAGAAGCCAGGATTTACAAATAACGTGTACAGTTAATAAAAATAAGTTTTCAAAGAAGCTTTAAAAAAAAAAAAAGGCCAATAACATGTACTGCTAAATCTGGGTGGAAACTTCTTGGAGGAAAAAAAAGAAAAAGCACTCCTGGCGGCTCTTACTTTGGGGCTGTCAGCGCCAGAGACTCCCTTGGCCTCACAATTCCCTTTCTCTGCGACCGGCCCAAATGCTATTTGGGTTAAATTAGGCACATTTCATAAATTGTGACTAGGATGGAAATAAAGACAAGCTAAAGCTGGTTCGGGTGAGTTCAGAAGATGAAATGATTGCCCATTAGTACCCGGCAAGCTGCAGAACCCATCCTCCAGAGATGGACGCTAACGGGGTCCAACTTCCTAAGTTTATGGGATAAAAGAGAACTTTACAGACAGGCAGGACTTATTTTTCTCCTTGAAGAGCGCTAGTCAAACCCCTGAAGAAGAAAGATTTCTATCAAGGGCAAGCGTGTGGGCCTCAAGACAATACGCGCAAGACCACTTAGAGGGAGGGAGCAACTAGACCCTCTGAGCCCCCGCCGGCACCCGCGAGGCTGCGGTGCAGGTCAGCGTTCGCCACTTACTCGACCCTTGGCGGGACCAAGGGCACTGGAGACAGCACGAGACTCGGAGAGGGACCGGGCGGAGAGGGGCAAAGAGCAGGACACTAGACTTCTCCGGGACAGGCAAAACTCCGACGCCAGAGGTAAGGAGACGAGGCACTAGGGCGCACTTGGGCTGGCTGCGGCCAACAGGTGTGCGTTCCGAGCCCGCCTGAGTCGTCAGGGGAGGCGCCCTCCCGGGCACCAAGTTCTGCAAGCCGGGTCCCCAACACTGCGAGACCGGTCACGCCGGCGTCCGTCGGTCCGTCCCTAGGCGGGACTCTAGTCTGCTGTATCTTCTCAGAAAAGGCAGAGAGCGAGGAAATGTAGCGCTGCGAGACCTCTGAAGACTGCGGACCCCAACGCTCCCCTAGGCGCAGCGGACGTCCGACAGCGCCTCACCCGCCGACACGGCCCGCGACCCCGGCCTGATCCCCGTCCGCGGGGCGGCGCAGCACTTACCGCAGGTAGCTGCTGGAGTTGTGCTGGTTGTAGTGTTCGGGCTGCGTGTGCCAAAACAGCATGGTTGGAGCTGCGAGCCCGCCACTCCCGGCGTGCAGAACCCGACGCAGGCCGCGCCTCCCTCGCACAGTCACCTGAAAGCACGCTCCGAAACGCCGTGCCGGCCAGCCCGGCGCTTTTAAGAACGGCCCAGGGGGCGGAGCTGCGTCCGAGCCCTCCCGCAAGGCGGTGCCGCAGCACCTGGCTAATCTGCACCCGCACGCCCTTCCCGGAGCGAGTGCGCGGAGCGGACCGCGCCGCCGGGGATCCCGAGGGTGGGGCTCAAGGATCCTTAACGCGCTCCAATGGCCTCACGCGCCTCCTCCGGGCCCCGCCCCCGACCCTAAGCGCAAGGCTGGTCCTCAGAGCCGCGCGGTGGTGGAGGGTGAGACACTCTAAACTTGGGTGTCAGAGGCCAAGACCCAGACACCCTCTACTCTTTACCTTGCTATTGTTTATTCATAGCACTTGACACTCTTTGAAATCGTGGTGTTTATTTTTACTTCTGTGTTGATTGTCTTCCTTCCTAGAATGCAAGCTCCAATAGGGCAAGGCCTGAACTCTAACTCACCCTATTGCCTAGGGTGGTAACTCATTCTAACCCACTACCTAGAGAAGTGCTTGGGACGCAGTAAGTGCTCTATGAGTATTTGTTGAATACATATGAAAAAAGGAATGCATCAAGTGAGTAACCAGAGTCACCTGGAGGAGGTGACATTGGGCTGAGGAAGCATCTATATGAACATCTGGAGGGGAAGTGGTTCCAGGCAGAGGCAACAGTAATTGCCAAGGCCCTGAGGCAGACCTACCTAGGCATAGCTGGGGGTGGGTGACAAGGGAGACCTTGGCAGATGAGTTGGGAGAGGTGGGCAGGACAGATCATAGAGGGCCTAGCAGACCCTTCAAGGAGTTAGGATTATATTCTCTGTGTTTTAAGTAGAGGAGTTACATATCTGATTTGCCTTTAGGAAAGATCAGTCTGGAAGAAGTGTGGACAATGGGCCCTAGTGGGGGTCAGTTAGGAGGGAGCAGAGGTCAAAGAGTCATAACCTATACTCAAGTTCTGTCCCTGAGTGTTAATCAAACAAAATGAAGTCCCATGGAGACCTGGGTCCAGAATTCCCAGCTCCCTACTCTGTTCTCTCAGCTCCCTTCCCTCTCACCACAACTGGCAGGCTACTTACCCTAAGCAGCTCTCAGGGACTACTACCTCCTACTGCTCTTCTGTCTCACGAGAAAAATGAACATGTGCCACTGGGGTCCGCCTTCAAGGAAAGACTTGTTGGACTAGCCACAGGGAGCACTGTAAGCAGATAGCCCTCAGCCACCAGGCACTTCAGGGACTGCCGCTACTGCAGAGAGCAGTACTGAGGCAGAGTAAGAAGTCCGGCCATCTCTGCAGATGGGCTCTTTCAGCCCCAGGACTCCCCATGGACCAATTGAAGCCGTCGGGAGGGGGCTCCCTCAGTCCACTCCTGTTTCCTTCTCATCCCTTGCACAGGTGTCAATCTCAGAGGAATTTCCCAATTAACATCCTTAACACTAATCTTTGTTTCAGGGCCCATGACAAGCACAGCATTTAAACGAGAGACACTCTGGGTAGTGTGGAAAGAGCCTACCCTTTACTGGATTCCTTCCCCCAGAGCACCTGCCATGTGCCAGGTGTGGCACTGGGCTCTGGGGTGCAAGCCTGTTCTAAAAGAAGAGGCCAGTGGGTATGCAGCAATTGCAGTACAGTGTGTGTGATTAAGGAAGTAGAGGCTGCTCCTCTGGGAATATAAAGGAGGACTTTGGAGCTCTGGAAACTCTCCCAGGTAAAGTAATGTATCCTGATGGATGAGTAGGTGGAAGTTAGACGAATCTGTGAAGTGGGGGGTAGAGGAGGGTCTCCAGTTGAGCACACAGCATGTGCAGAAGCCTGGAGGAAGGGCACCAAGTATGGGAAACAGAGATTACAGTGGCTCAGACCTGGGTTCACCAGCTGGCTCTGTGAGGATGGGTGACCCTGGGTGGAGTAAATTGCCTGCAAGCTAGTCTCCCATCAAGAGATGGGTGTCTGTTTCCTCTCCTCCTCACTCTCCTCTGGGCTGGCCCTGTGACTTGCTTTGACCATAGAGTGCAGTGGAGGTGATGTCCCTGTTCCAGGCTGGCCCCTAGAAGGCCGGGAAGCTGCCACCTTTGCTCCCCTGAAGTTCTGGGTCACCATATAGAATCCAACTGCCTCAGTGGAGAGAAAGGCCCAGCCAGTCTCCAGACATTCCTGCCTACTGCAGAGATCATTGGGATGCACCAACGGATCTGCTCCAGAAGTCCCATGGAACAGATTAAGATATCCCAGCAAGCCCCGGTGGTTTTAAGCTACTAAGTTGCGGGATGGTTTGTTATATACCAATGAAGAAATGATGTCCTGGGCCCTTTGAATCTATTTGGCCATTGGTAAAAAGGGGGTCACAAACCTTTGCTTCAGGGTTGTGATAAAGCTCAGGGTCAGGTGAGTGTAGCCTCTCGGGAATGTTTGACTCTTTCTGTACATTTCAGGTGACTGCATACCTTCTTCCCTTTCCTAGATGTTGACTCTCTTGAGGGTGGGATTTAACAATGCCCACAGAGACCGCACCTGAGTGCAGCATGGCAGCACACGCCTGCCTTTGAATCCTTGTTGCAGGGCACATTTAGGCCCAGTCTGGACCCCAGGGGCTTCCAGTCTAGTGAAGAGGAGAAGGGAAAAGACATATTCAGACATGGCCTGCCAGTCCCTCTTTTTATTTTGTTAGTATCCACCATTCACTTACACAGGAATATTTACTTTTACTCTTTGCCAGGCCTGGGCTACACACTGGAATCTCCTAATGCTGAGAGGTAGGCCCATCACCCTACCTTACATTTGAGAAAACTGAGACTGTGGGTGTTGAAGCCCATAACCTTGGTTTTCTCAAATGTGAGATCTCAGGGTCTACGATCTCTGGCTACCATCGCTTCCTGTCCTGAGGCCCCGTATCCTTTCTTCATGTAGACTGAATAAATGTCCTATAGTCAGATGTGTGTCTGCTCCCAAAGAGTAGCCCAGGGCCCCACAGGTCCCCCAGGGAGCAACATCCTCCTGGCAGTCCCGCAAGGGACTCCAGCTGACCTTGGAGAAGGTCACAATGAAGATTCTGGACCTGATGGCCTGATGCCTGTGAGGATGGTCTTTTGTTTGTTTGTTTTTGTTTTTTAGGACTGATTTCCTTTTGTTTTTATTATTTTTTTAATACATAAACCTGTGGTAAGGATAAATTATAAGTTTGTCAGTATCATGAGTGGATTTTCACTCAGTAGAGTAATAACTAAATCATAGTGTGGGAGCTTTGGAATAAGGTTTCCTTCAAAGTAGTGATTAGAGAGGTCAACTTTTAAAGAGAGCTGCCTGCTGAGAGGTAGGCTACCAGGCTCTCAGGTGTCTCCACGTAGGGGTCGCAGCAGAAGTCTTTGATGGCCAAAATCTGGTACCACTTCCTCCCATTCACTTTACATATATGAATCCTTTCTTTTTCTGTCTCTAAGTCAGCAAGACTTCCATCCCAACTCAGACTCTGGAGGTAGTTCAAATGGTTTTCTTCTATTTCAGCATCTGGGGGAGACTTACAGTGGTAGAGAAAGGGAGGGTGGACTTGTTTTCCTCTTTGTCCTGCCTGTGCTCTTGCCTCAGGTCATGATCTTTGGTGGGACTTAAGATGTCATGAAAAAATGAAGACAGCTGCCGATTCTTCAGGCTTCTACTCTGATGTTCATCTATGTCCCCCTTGTCCAATCCCTTGGTCTTCTTGTTCTTTTTCTTCTTCACCCTCCATTAGGTGGGCTCTGAGGTGCCAGAGATGGGAGGCAGTCTGAACCCTTTCCTGCTCGAAGTACCACCCACCCTCTTGCTCTTCCTAATCCTCATCGTCCTCCTGTACGCCGATGCCCCAGCCCCACCAAGGCCGTCCATCTGCTTGCCTGCACCTCCTGTGCCTGGGGCAGCCCGTGACCTACTGCTGAGCTTTCAGCTTGAAAGGATGGTTCTGATGGATGAATAGGAGTTGAAGAATGGCCAAAGTGGGGAAAGAGAAAATTCTAGCCAGAGGAAAAGCCTGTATAAATATGTTTATCACAGTATTGCTTATAATAGCAAAAACTAAAAATAAATGTCCATCAACTGTAGTCTATTCACACGACAATCTCCTACAGGCATGAAAGTAGAGCTACTTGGGACTTCTGACAAGATGGCGGCATAGGTGAACA